>JACXGJ010000694.1:0-110295 GCA_016801105.1 Esox niger
CGGCACTGCGTCCTTCTCCGCCGGCACTGCGTCCTTCTCCGCCGGCACTGCGTCCTTCTCCGCCGGCACTGCGTCCTTCTCCGCCGGCACTGCGTCCTTCTCCGCCGGCACTGCGTCCTTCTCCGCCGGCACTGCGTCCTTCTCCGCCGGCACTGCGTCCTTCTCCGCCGGCACTGCGTCCTTCTCCGCCGGCACTGCGATTTCCTCTGCCTTGCTTGTCTCCTCTTGCACTTTGGAGGGCTCTTCCTCAACCATAGAGGGGCTATTAGTTCTGAAACTTTCATCTGTTGAATCACACAACCTCAAACAGTTACTCGCAAAAACATAACTATTTATATTCTGAAATTACAATGATGAAGTTGTATCTGACCTATAGAATCCTGCTGGTCTCGGTCTATGACCAAGGTCTCAATTAGCTCCTCTGTCACATCGCTGGCCATCTTGGATTCTTGACTTGAAGTGGGCAGTCCCAGCTCTTCCAATAACCGGTTCTGCTTCCTATCTTCCCTTTCCTTTAAAATCACCTGCAGATAGGAAAACAATGAGCAATACTAGTAAAGGCAGAGCGTTGGTATGAAATATTTGCTTTTGTCATGTCGAGCACCATCTTTTTCAATAGCAAAGCACTGAACTGAAAAAAAAAAACATCACAAAACATTTGTGATTATTTTTTTTTTAAATCAACAGAGCAAATCCAAGTGAGGGCGCAGTAATCAACACAGTCCTTACTTATTTCTTGATAACTGTCCTAACCAAAAAACTCACCCTTTTCAGAGGTGTGGGTTTCTTGGCTTTTGGAACCTCTCTCTGCTTGCCCTTCTTAACCAGTGGGCTGGTCGAATCCAAGGGGTTGTGGGCAATCTTATCTTGGAGCCACGGCTTCTTCATAGTTAGTGGATTCTTATGCCCCACAGGTAACGACCCACCAACTACATAGTAACAAGCATTTAGATGTTACCATAATATGGCGGTTAATCTAGTTTGCAATGTCTGCTATAATATTATTGTCATCAGTGCCATTTCAAGGCACTGTAAAATGTCATCACTTGGAAGTCCTAATATAAAAAACAATGCCAGAGCAACAATGATCTCTGCTGTAATAGAACCTGAGAGGACAACTGGTTTGGCATCCTGCTTGTCCTTTTGAGTTTGTTGTTTCTTCTCCAAAACTGCCAGCATGTTTCCAATGTCCAGCTGCACAGGGACTTTGCTCTTCTTACCACTTGTTTTTTCAGCTTTCTGATGATAAGGGTTATCCAATAAAATGGACAAACAATTAGACAAAGTTGCCCATGAAGAATAATGACTTTTTAGGAAATGTTCTTCTTAAATTACTTCAGACTTCTGTTTCTACACACAGGAAGCTAGTCTGAGTCATTCAAGAACCCATCACCTTCTGGTTATTTTCTGTTATATAATCAATGCTGACCTGTCCCTTCTTTCTGTCTGCGGGAAGAGCTTTTCCTGCTAGGGCTCGGTCCTTGTTTTGGTCATCTGTCTGGAGTCCTGGTCCTTCACGATGACCGTCCTGTACAGGAAATTAAATTCATTACTTCATGAAGAAAAATGTCCTTGATTCAATAAAGAGGCTGTTATTTATGATGATTACGATTCATGTTTTCAAGAGTCATGTTCATTCCACACCTCCTTTACACATTTTTTCATGGAGGTGGTGAATAATACAGAGTTGTGGCCTTGCACTCTGGCTGTACCAGCAACAGCTAAAGATAAGTCTGGAAACTCTTCTTCGTCCTGGATTGAGGGAAAGAAAACAGGCATGCTTAATATATCCCTGGTCCATTGATATATATTTAAAGGTGTCCTAAATGAATGTTTAAAGTATTTCTTTCATTACCATGTATAGTCATTTGACCACCACAAAAAGCCCTTTATAAATCCAATACATTATTTATTTTAAAGAGAAATAAACTATCTTTACTGTACATTAATACTGTGCCTTAACCTCAAACTTAGGTGGCTCCTGATGAAAGACCATTTCCTCGGGCTCGTCAACCTCTCCCCCTTCACCCGCTGTTTTGCATTTCTTCTTCTTCTTCTTTTTCTGCCTTTTCTTTTCAGATGCATGTTCTTCTTGCTGAACAGATGTTTCCTTTTAATTAAAGGGCACACAACAAAATATCAAGTTTCCCTCTGAAGTCAAAGTGTTGATTAACTTAAACCTATGTCAACAAAATCATTGAAAAGGGGTCACTGTCTACAGTAGATCAACATTTCCAGTAGGAACAGCATCAAGTAAACTGTACCTGAGGGGAGGTTTTATTCATAGTTTCCTTGGAGACTACTTTCTTCGGAGGCTGGGAGGCCACATTGGCCCAGGAGGTCACTGCTGCACAACCGCTCTGTGAAACAGCCTCCAAAGGCTGACCTGAGTGGATCATACATTGCATACGTTGCATACGTTTTGGTTGCATACGGCACTGACAATTACTGCTGAATGCTGAATGCAACAGGTCCTGTACCTTGTGAGCATGCATCACCATTTTCACTGGAAGGGATGCACTGACGGGGGTCCTTTCTTTGTCCTTTTAGCAGTGAACTCTACAGACACAAACAAAAGGGTTTCCGAAGATCATTTTCATATATTAGACATTGATGAGTGCATACATAATTGTCAGCAGGTTAGAGCTCACTAGACCCACCTTTCTTGTGGATTCTGGGCTTTGGAGGTGGGTGATCGGAGGGGGGCACGGTGTAGCAGAGCCCCAGCATGTTCCTGGTTTCTGTGGGGAAGGAAGTTCATGACTGCTAGGTGCCACACCACCCAGCTCTGGAAAATCTGACATTTTCACCTCAAACGTGGCCTGGGCGGATTTGGATCTCTCTGATGAGTTTGGGGCAGATCTGGTCCCCCTAAACCCACCTGCTGACAAAGAAAACGGAACACCCCACTAAAGGAAGAGCATATACTATCAACTGAATTTTATGAATGTGTTGCACGTGTAATTACCTCTTTTTGGTGCATCCAGTGATCTCCTGTTCATGTTTTTTTCAGGCGAACAAAACTCCAATCTAGATTTCAATGCCTGTTAGGTTTGGGAAAAATCTGTTGAGATATGAAGACACACTAAATACTCATTTTGAAACTTTATCAGACTATTTCTAGTTTGTGTAACATAAACAGACCGTTGTGTGCTGAACACATGTGGGTGGATCCTCGGCTTCAGTTGTCCCTCTTGTGCGACGGGCGCTGCTGTAGCCACGCTTGCTCTGAGCGTCTCCTTGAGTGCTGTTGTGGGTTGAGGGACCCTGCCTGGGACCCTTTCTCGAGTCATCTCTTGAAGTGGACTTATCAGCCAGATTCCTGGAGGGAGACGACAATTTAAAAAGAGTGAATGACAAAATGACTAAGCACATGGCAATATGCCACAGGGACATTGCAAAATATTTCCAAGCTATCTGACAAAGGGGATATACATGACACCTAGAATTTAAATCACACTGCTACTGCCATCGCTGGCAGTTACTTGATTGGGAAGAGTGAATGTAAACAGCAAAATAAAAATAAGTGAATTTGTTTTACCTTCTTGAATTTTCCTCAAATAGATATGGGTTTATTAGTGTAAGTGGAGGGGATGAAGCTGTCAGTTGCTTAAGGGACTCCAAACCTCCATCCTGCAGCAATCTTGGAACAAAAGGCTGTACTGCAGGTGACCATTTTCTCTCCTGGAATAGACAAAACAAATAGGCCTTCTTCACATTCACTAGAGATTTCAGGCAAAAATTGTCAATTATATTGCGCATGTTCACTTTTTAATTTACACCACATGAGCCGAGAATCAGATGAGCCGAGATAGGGTTCAGTTTGAGTTCTTAAGCTACAGTACATTATCAACTAGCCGAATCATGACACTGCAGTGTTCGAATGCAGTACTAAGCCTATGCAAGCAATGTGTCATCTTCACAACATTACACATCTAAGATAATGTAAAAAGTGGCCTAGGAATTTGTAGTGCGCTAAGCTGCTGCCTCCAGTGCACATGTACTGCTGTGGATTGATTCCAACCCAGAACTCGGTTTCCTGCGATCTCTATAAAATGAAGCACGCAAAAGCCTGAAACGCAAAACAAGAACAAGGAGTTACCTGCAAAGTTGCATCGGACTTGCCCCCCCCCCCCAAACAATGCTCAAACCTTACATACCTACAGGCCTTTCCAATCCTATGGGAGGGCTGCTTTCATCAGCCGAGTCAAAGCTCTACTCTGACCCGGCACCCCAATTTTGGACCCAGCTTCCCATAGACTGACATAGTTTTGCCTTACAGCAAAATGTTATATTGGTTATTTTCACATTTCTCCATTACTTTTTCAGATATTTTTTTGTATTTAATTTTTTTAAATAACATCTGTTTCATGTAGGCTTACCCAAGCTCTGCATTTTGATCACAATGTAAATGTAATTAAAACAAGACAGTGTTTGTTAACATATTTGCTTCTATTACCTCAACCAAACAATTGCTTTGCTTATATATAGCCAATATGTCACTTTGTCCTATAGATAATTACTTAACAAAACCTAACCAAACACAGACCTTATTAGAAGTTTTGCCCAAATGTTTTAAGGGGATAATGACAGAGTGTAGTCTAATTTCCCCCAAAATCTTAAACACCTCCCTTTCAAATAGTTGTTGTAATACAGGTCACCACTATAAAGGAGACCTGAGTCTCAGCTGGTTTTCCCTGTATAAATAAAATATTTAAAACTTAATCTGAAAAATAAATAAAGGTATCTAAAACATTCAAAGCAAATTTTATCCTTGCTGAGAGAAAAGCCATTTTCATTTTTCCCGCCACTGTATAAATTATATTTGTGATTTCTATTGTAGAAGCACTTTGTATATACTACAACCTTTGAGTCAGTTGGTTCCCAGGAAACAGAGAACAGAGAATATAGGTTGAACCTTTTTAGAAGGAGAAAATGCAAAGACAACACACAATCTTATTAACTCCTCTGCTTTCGCAGGATTGGTTGAATGATGCGGAAGAAAACATGCTGACATGTTTTCGTTCTGGTCGACACCATTATATGGGGGATCTAGTTTCAGGCGTTAATTTGAATCCCTGCTTAGACAGGTAACCACAACACGTATGATTCCGTATTTCTATTGGATAAGCGTTTTTTGCGTATCATCATAGTAAAATAATTTTGTATGAACGTAGCTAGTTAGCTAGCTACATGGCCAGTTGCTGGCTTTAAAATAATAATAACCGAATTTCATTGTAGAATTAATGCACCTAGATTGCAGGCATAATGTATGGAGGTTAGAATTACACAACTGTTGCTAACTGACTTCAGCAAGGACATTTTCAACTACCCATCTTAGTAGCTACCAATTTAGTTGTAAGCTAGCTATCGAAGTTCTGTTAGTTAACGTGGCGTCGTACGCATTTCACAATAACAAACCGCCTCCTTACCTTTTCCATCTCCTGCCTTGTTTCGTGCTTGCCTGTTGAAGTCAGACAATCATGTTTCGTGTCGAATAACTAGTTGACTGCACAACTGCTATAGATACAAACATACCATGACAGGCTCTCTACAGCTCAAAAGCAGGTGAGAAAAAAAGTATTAATGAGATCCCAGAGTACACATGTCACGTTAGCACCAGGGCTAGCTACGCTAGCTTTACATGTAATAACAGTTCAGCACTGCATAAGCCACCTTGTGAAACTAGCGAAAAAAATATTTGTTCTACTTCAAATTAAAAGCTACGCATAACTACACTTAACATTGAAAAAGTAGTAAGGTGGCCGTTTGGGGTTAGATTACACGTTTGAAATTGTTACATTACTTCAACAAAAAAGTAACAATTGATTTCAATTGTACTGTGGACATAACAGAGTTCAAAATACATACTAGTCTCTTGAGCCAGACAGCTGCTTCCGCAATCTTTTAAATGGCTGGCACCGCGAGACTTGAGTATCATGGTGAAAAGGTCTGGCAACGCGAGACCAGTGTCTCATTGTATAAGTGTAAAAGTTGTTTACATGTCCCCATAATCCAATGTTGATTTGTAGTTACTTTACTATGTCCCCAATATATGTAGATAATTATAAAATATAATCTGTCCACAGCACCATTTCAACTATATATATAATTTATATAACACCATTCCAATGTTTTTTTTTTACTTTAGATAGTTCAATCATGGCAGTATATCACTATTTCCATAGTCGAGAAATCCTTTACGATTTCCTATCATGATTTGTAATCCAGTAATACGATTTGTTCCTCTACAAAATGGTGTAGGAGTAAATAAAATATAAAAACTCAAACGAGAATCCTATAGAATGTTTGCAAATCATATAAAACGTAAAACATTTTTTGCTTAGGGTGGTATCTGTATACTTTAAAGGCAATACTTTTAGTTTGAAGGTAAATCGTATATTTAGCTTTTGTAGCTTTTTCTTTTTATGGCAATTTTCACATATTAACATGACGTGAACCGTAAAAGCAGTGAGGAGCGCCGGTCCAACAGGTTGGTCATACAAGCGTTGCCATTGGGTGAAGACAAGCTTGTCCATGCAAAAAACTGTTTACAATTGCGAAGGGCAATTTTACATTGCAACGGTGGATCGACTCCCATTGGGATCGTATGTATCCCAATGGGAGTTGTTTGCTGACTGCTCAGTACTTCAGCCATAACGCAACATTTACTGGAAACATATTTCGTTAAAAAATGATAATAAGCACTGTAAATATATATATATATATATATATATAAACTATCCAGTAGAGTTTACGGAGTATATTGATTTTTAACACGTTTAGAATGTGACATAACAGTGCCGAAGTTACCGAAGTGAAATTAGTTTCACATTCGAGATTGAAGAACCTTCACATGCATACTCCCGTCACCCCAATATTTTGATAACATTTTCAAAATAGCTGTTAATGGAATATGAAGGGAAGAAAATATATATTGTCTACTTTTCTATGGTCTCACAAATTCAAATTGGTTCTATGTTCATTTTTATCAGTAATTATAGCATTAACATTTAAAAATATCCGGACCGACTTTGCCATCACACTGAAAATATTCTGTGCTCACGCCAATCCAGATCCTATATATTGTTTTACCTTTGTTTAGTTGAAATCTTCAATATCCTTTTCAGCACCCTTCTCAAACACCAAGTATATCCTTAGTAGCTGTAATACTTGTATAGCCTTTGATTTCCACTTCTTTATGGCTTGAGGAAATAAAAAGTCACATCTTATGTGTTTTAATTTCAGGCTGTGTCAAAAGGCCAAAGGTGAACTTATTGAAAGTGTATGGTGAATTTCGGTACCCACTGTATTGGTGCCTGTCAATTTACTGTAAGTATACGCACTACAAAAATAATATGAAGTAAAATGAAGGAATCGAGCGCAAAAACAAACATATATAAAATACTTCTGATCTTTATTTGGTGGAGGGTTTCAGATTTACTGGTTTAACCAGTGACACCATACCAGTAAATATGTATAGATGGGTTCATATTTTGCTTTTCTCCAGTCGGATGGGAAACCGCCCACTGACTTTCAAATAGATTTTAGTTTTAAAAATTATTATTATTTTAGGTTAGTCATTCTAGCACATTTTTCCCATAGAACATAGTGGTTTGATACACTTGAACAGACACGTTTCTATGTTTGGCGTTATGGGAGTGAGGCTATACGAACATGCCTGGTCAATGAGATCATGATGCATGTCGTGCAGCTGAGTGTTAAGTAGGCATTAACAAATTCAGTGCTGTTTATCACAACTTTTTTATTAATATATCTAAATAGTAGAAAATAGATTTGATTTATTCTTCACAGATTTTTAATAAACAAGTACCTCAAATAGAAACCCTGTGGTGTTTTCAAACAATATTTAGCAAAGTGAATAATTTTGGAAATCTATTAGAGGAATATTAGCATATCCAAAATAATGCTTTACGTCAAAATTATAAACACCAAAAACTGAAATACACTGCCATATGTAGAGAAAAAAAAAGCTGCATACATTGACTACTTGTAATAAAATAAAATGAGACATCATTTGTCATTGACAAATAAGTGGCTTGCATTCCAAGCAAATGTAAGTACAAAGACAATCTGTTCTGGGAGTTTTTTTTCTTCACTCCTGTTTGAAGTCTCTCAGTCTTCTCAGCAAAGCCAAAGGAATGATAAAAGAAGCTGAACTGATGAGAAAGCAGGTCTCTGCTCCAGCTATCCAGTAAACTACAAAGCAAACAAAGATGTAGGGTAAATACATTCCTACAACTATAATATGCATCAAACTTCTGCATATTTAAAAAAACATGACATTATTCAATTGGAAAAAGTCACCTGAAGATGCCACTACAGGGCCCAGTGCTCGTGCCAAGGCTCCTAAACTACGTAGAATTCCCATCACTGTGCCTTTCTGATTGGCCAAACCTGAAGAAAATGAATTTCAGGTTACACGACACAATCATTTGAAGATGAATATGGTAGTACAGTTAAATATTACCATGATCTGAAACCAGCGTTGTCAAACAAGGGACCACAACAGCAGCAGCTATGACAAGAAAGAAAATGTGTGAAAACAGGAAAACCACAACTTGGATACACTTTTTATTTGTAAATATTTGTACTGAAGATAAAACTCACCAAATGAGTATAAAATCAAACCTATGTAAACCATCTTCAAATTCGTTGCTAGTCCAATGAGTGAAAATGCTGGAATCAGTAACAGGATTGCCTAAAATAGATAAAGCAAAATATACAAAATATAATATACCAAATCTAAACTTGACCATTTGAAATACTTCTTGATGCAGTTTTTCATGTAGAAATGACTGTGCTATATTTACCAGGCGAACAGTCTTGATGTGATGACCTGGTTTGATCCTACGGGCATATCCTCCTTGGATTAGTGCCATGGTGATACCCATGAAGAAAAACATCTTACCCTGCTGCATGCTGCAAAACCAGAAGAGAATGTTGGTTGGTTTACTTTTTGGTTGATCAGAAATAGGCATGCTGACGGCTGACAGAAAAACTAATTGTAGGTAAAGTATGAAACATGTATGCAATTGTCATTAAATCACTATGGATATGAGCAACTGATGAATATCTAAAATGTTAATGTGTTGTTCCTAATAAAATAAATACCTTGTAAACTGGAACCGTTGATGGGTGAGGAAACTCAAAGTAAATTCAAGACCAGAGAAAAGGAAGAGATACGTGAAGTAAACGAGGCCTGTCACTTTGAGGTTCTGCATTTCTGACATCCAAGAGTAGAAGAGACAGAGACAAAGAAAGAGTTTTGTGATAAACTCCTACAAAATATTTTGGTTATTATGAATTACATTCCGATAATATTCACATTGATTTTGCCTAGCGAAAATCTCAACAAGACATGCATTATAACAGACTAGCTATATGTTTTTTATGACTGAATATTTCATAGGACTGCCAGTTAATTATTTAAAGCTATATTGACTTCATACACAATTTATGGTATTTTATTCTGATGAATAATGTCAACTTGAATATATTGTATTAAAAAGTATGGATTGTGACCTTCTGTTTCACACTGTACGAATTTCATGTTATATCTGCACTCACTCTCTTTAGAAGGTGGGTCTCTTGTCCTGGTAAGGGCAGAGAAATTGAACAGGGCCACTGGGTTGAGAAGATCTCCTGATTCCTGAATCCCTGAGGTCACTGAGGACACCTGTGGTAGAGCAAATACAGAACTACTAACCGCTTCTATGGATCAAACACTGTCATATAGTGTTGTTGCAATGAAACTTTACTGAAAAGGTCTCCCCAGATCACTTTGAATGCACTATTTCAGTTGGTCCTAAGATGTTTTCCAATGAATCAAACCTTGCTGTGCTTTGGCAGGGTCTCTGGAAGCATAACACTGATGAAGAGTAGGTCAGCAGCACTGAAGACTAGGGCCAGTACAGCTGGGCCGTGGTAGAATACCTCCTCTTTGCTGGAGTTAATGGCAAAGTAGGCCCCCATCAGTGGGCCAATCGTGAAACCCAATGAGAAGGCAATTCCAACCATCATCTGAGAATGACAAAACACGCCTTGATAAACGACAATTGTTCATAGGCTACAAAAGGTACAAAGATCATCAAGCATATTAGGGCAATTCAATGTTAATTATCCATTTTTATTCAATTAAGATCTGTCAATTGGATTTGAAATGATAACAATGATTATATGGTTAGAGTGCAGCTTTAATTACAGGATATTTTCCTTGATATCAGATTAGCCAGGTGTTAAATTGGCACAAAGCTAAAGTGATGTAGGTTAATCATGTGGAGTAAGAAGTAGTGTTCCATGGTTCACATGCGAAAGTGGCTGCTTTTGATACAAAATGTATTTGTGCCTTGTGTTTGCAAAGACAGAAAGGGGTATACAGTGTCCTCCACAATTTCTGGCACCCCTAGTAAAGAGAACTCAGAAATGGTTATAAAAAGAAAATAACCGTTTGTGATTAGCTTAATGTCACACTGAAAAACAGAAACAACCAGCCTTTAATTGAGGTAAATGTATTCTGTGAAAAGAAATCTCATCAAGAAATAATTATTTCAAACAAAATCACATGTGCCATGGTTATTGGTACACCATTAAATTATTTAGAAAATAAATTTTTCCATTTAAATGTACTTTAAGTTGATTAGTGTTGAGGAACTGTCAAGCTGTAATCTACAAATTCTTGATTCACTGGAGTAAAAATGAGGTGACAGAGGCCATATTCCCATATTCATACATCATCATGGGAAAGATGGGAGAACACACTTTTTACTCATTTGATTTGTAAGTCAGGGAATGGCTATAAAAATAGCTACTCACTTGGAAATACCCATAACTAATGTTAGGGCCAAACTAAACAAGTTCAAAGCAACTGGAACGGTGAGGAGGGTGGTAAGAGTGGCATAAAAATCTCCAAAGATCACTGTTGGACATTTACAGAGGGGGGTAGCATCTTGAGGTCACAAAGTCTTCAAACCTACCAATTTGACCGCTACTGGAACTTAGACTGGAACCGAGTGCTATGGTCAGATGAAATAAAAATGTAGCTTTTTGGCAACCAACACTTTGGTGTAAATAGAAGGGTGGCAATACTGAAAATGACCTGATCCCCACTGTTAAGTATGGTAGAGATTATGTGATGTTGTGGGGTTGTTTTTCCTCCAAAGGCCCTGGGAACCTTGTTAGGATACATGGCATCATGAACTCCATGAAATACCAGGACATTTTAAATCTGAATCTGGCTGCCTCTGCCATGGAAACTTAAACTGAGTCATCATTGGGTCATCCAGCAGGACAATGAGCTTAAACATACGTTCATATCCACACAGAAATGGTTCACTGAACACAAAATCAAGTTTCTGCCATGGCCATCTCAGTCCCCTCTACCAAACCCTATTGAAAAGCTGTGGGCTGAAGTGAAGAGTGCATAAGAGAGGACCAAGGACCCTGTATGGTCTGGAGGGATTCTGTAAAGACGAGTGGTCACAGATTCTTTGCTATGTATTTTCCAACCTTATTATTATTATTATGTTACATAAGAAGACTCAGTGCTGTTTTATGGGCAAAAGGAGGTTGTACAAAGTATTGAATGCAAGGGTGCCAATAATCGTGGCACACGTGGTTTTGTTAGACATAATTATTTCTTAGTCAGAATTAATTTACTTCAATACAAGGTTGGATGTTTCTCATTTTCACCAAAGGTGATTTTTTTTAGAACCCTTTTTTACTCATCTTTACTAGGGGTGCCAGTTATTGTCAGGGTCACTGTATATTGCCTGTTGTGGATAATGTTCAGAATCACACTGTCATGTGTACATCATCTAAGTCCTACACCACTGAGTGTAGGATTTGTGTATTATGAGTTTTCTTCCTGTACTCAAACGTGTCACTGCCCAACTGTACCTTATCTCACCATATTGTGTCGTAAACGCCTGATTCAGCCTGCTTACCATTCCCTTGTTTCGTGCCTTGGGACAAGGAAGGTCAGCAATAATGGCAGTGCAGAGGCTCACATTGCCCTTAAAAATGCCACCAATAACCCGAGACAAAAGGAACATGCTGAAACTCCGGGAAACCGCCCAGATTGCATAAGATGACATTAGTCCCAACTGAAACACAAAACAATGACCAATTAAACAACATTAATCAGGCCAGCGCAAATGGGAAATAACACACTGACACGGACAAAGACAAAGTTGGACAACATAAGTAATACAATTTTTAAGAACCAGTTTCATTGCAATTACATATTTTTTATGTTAAATCAACTTAACATTAATTTCTGTAACATTGTACCTACTGTGGTAAGAATAAGCAGTGGCTTTCTGCCATAATGATCTGACGCAGCCCCAGTTAAAGGGGATGCAAAGAACTGTAGCAGAGAAAAGAGTGATCCAATCAGACCTGAGCAGAACATAGAGAGCAAAATCAGTGATTAGCACATTTTAAGCTATAGTCACTACACTTTGTAGCAATTAAATTGACAATACTGTATATTCATCAATTGTAAAAACAATATTGAATTTTAGCTTTCAAGATTTTCTTTTATTGTACATTTCCCATCACTAACCTACCCCCCCATCGCCTCTCAGGGACCTTGTTGCACTACTCGCTTTGTACTACTGGACTCTGACATGGCCTTGCAAAGACTGACAATGGATGTTTTCAGTTGTTACAGGTACGTATCTACCTCAGGAACCTCACTGCTTCTATCCCTGCATTTCAGTTGCACATGCACCTTGTACATTCAATTTGCCTCTTCGCACAATTAGAACTTCCATCGTGTTTGGATTATTCTGTTGTTACATATACATGTCTATCTTGGGGACCTTATTGCTGTTATCTCTGGATGCAGATTTCACATGCTACCCTACTCCTTTAATTTGCCTTGATTGCACATTTAGAATGTGCATTTTAACCCACAAAACGATTGATCCCACTTTTAACATACACTATACTTAATATTTAACAATTTCTGCCCTCGTCCATTTGCATTAATTGTGCATCTATACATTCCACTTGTAATAAACATTTACTTAATACTTGTACATCTCTGCCTTCTTCTATTTCCACTTCTGTTTAGATGCTAACTGCATTTCGTTGTACTGTACTTGCACTTGTTTACTGACAAAGTAATAATATAATCTCATTTCTCCCATGTTTTACAAAGTATGCTGCTTCATTGCCAGGAATCGCTTGGAACATTTTCATAATCTGAATGAGTGTCTAAAATGTCTTTCTTAAATTTTAAGCAATTAAAAAAGGATGTGTTGTTTTACTGCACCTCCAAAAAGGACACTATTATATTTTGTTTCCATAGGAACTCCGACAGCTTCCCTGAACCAGTCCACGATGCTCCGCAGTGACTCATAAACGTTGTCCTGATAAATGGAAAATGTGGAGATAGAAAATCTTAAGTAAAAGCCTAATTGAATTTGAAACATGTGAAAGAACTGTAACAGATACATTCCACACAAACAAACAGCTTGTTTGTCTTTCTTTGTGCGTTTCCTGGGAAACGGTACGATCACACAAAGCATTATTTGTGCCTCGAGTTAGGCACAAAATTTGGTGTACAAAGTGACCCACTAAATGTCAGATTGTGAAGATAATTAGTTAATAATTATACTGTTAACAAACATTTTGCAAACAGCAACATATTTATATATCTGACTTCTAAACAGATATTTACAAAAAAGCTATTTGAGCTGTGATAAATCTATAAGCAATTACCTCTGAGTGGTCATAATGGTCTAGTATTGACGGTAGAAGGGGTAGGATAAGGGTGAACCCTAGTAAGTCCAGGAGAAGGGCAAAGAAAACACTCCTGATGATCTTGGAGGAGTAAACTGCCTCTTCAGATTCCCGTTCACTTGACATTCCTCCTTTCTGATCAAACTCCTACTTACACAAAAACAAAACCGTGTTATTGGTGTTTTTAAATCACAAATGTCAGCAAAAACACAAAGTTTTTTTTCCAGAGAAAATATCATTACTTGGCACTGAGCTATTCAGGAATAGGGATGTTACAGGGACAAACAAATGTATTTGATGTAAATGCTTCAATCAATACAAATCACATTGGACCTTTGTAAGCATTTAAAAAATCTTCCAACCAGCCTAATTTGAGTGGAAAATAAATGGATAATTTCAAAACGCCCACATGCTAGGCTGTTGGGATAGGACTTTACCAACTTTGCATACCTTGATTTGACAAAGAGGGCAACAACTTTTTGTCTAGTACATTTCTGTACATTGTCCATTATGATTCCTTTGTAATCGGTCACTGGCGGGGAGAACCCCCCCCCATCAACACTACAGAGTCTCTCGTTTTAGATTTTATGTTCACTCTTGTGTTTCCTATTCACTAAATAATTTTCATGCATTCTAATTGGATGGCTTCCCCTCATCTTTGTCAAGTAGTGTGAAACCATGTTATCATTATTTACAGAAAGACACAATAAGGTGAATGATAAATTATATTTTTCATTTTGAATATTTGATAGAGTAATTATGTATGGTTTCGACATGTTACAACCGTCCCTGTACAATGGGACGGCTGCAACAGCGGAGTGACTGTATTTATATCAATTTTGCCATCTGCACATATAACCCTTTAAATACATTGCTTCCGTAGGTGACATATTGAAGTTCATAATAACAGCATGTTGGCCATTCCAGTGTGAATGTTTTTTGATTTATTGGGTAAATTGCAAAAAGTGTTACAACTGTCCCTGGTCTCCCCTACTCTCTTAGTCTTATATCAATTAATAAAGTGCATGTTAGTAGTCGATAGCACTCGTGTCAATACAAAGTCTCGGTCGTAAAATAGTGTCATTGGACAGTTATTTTTTACACTCTGAGACCAGGCGTCTAGATTACATGTACACAGCAAAATCGAGCATTTCAGGCTGTGTCGAAAGCTTTTGAAACTGGTTTTCGAATCTTAGTATTCATGGTCCCCCACCGTTTGTCATGTTCAGTCAGATAGACCAACGGTACATTCATTTCCAACTATGGAAGATATTAGTTAATCTCCTTGAAAATATATAAATATCTGTATTATCATGCCCTATAAATTTTGTGGACACTCATTAACATCAAACTGAGTCATCCCTGGTTTATCATTTTGCAGAAAAGCTTTGATATCTTTTACCGCTTCTGAGTACAATGGACGTGTATATCCCCACGGTCTAGGCAGGAATGTAATGACAAAATAGTAAACCCAAGTGAGGTAAAGCAAGACAGCCTTCAAGGAAGCAGGAAATAATATAATACAAGTCAAGACTGAATAAGCTCCCAAGTGTGCCAACATTTCAAAAGGATAATCAAGGAATAATTTGTCGCATATGCACTATTTCGTGACAGATAATAAAACATTAGACAGATGCCTACAGTACAAACATTTGTTTGATAGCAATGATCGTTTTCATAAAGTACAACTCAAAATGATTTCGAAGTATCGCAAGTGGAAACGACTACACTCATCTCCAAGTTTTTAATGAATTAAATGTACATCACCAGTTCGTTACAATGACGACGCAAGAGAGAACTGGAGGATCCCCAACGTTCAAAACAGTTTAACTATTAAAATACTTTATCTTAAATGAGCAAAATATGCATGTGCATTTTACTTACCCTAAACTAGGTAGCAAATCAACTTGCGAAGCGCATGCTTCACGTTTGCAAACTCCTCTGGACCTTCGTAGTTATCCACCCATTCGAATGACTGGACCAGGAAAAGGTGTCCCGTTTCATTTCGCATGCATGACGACAACACTGTGACGTACGCTAAAACAGGAAAGCCATCACTGGTCCGTATGGACAAACACTCAGCTATGAATTCAAACCGTGGCCACTAGCATCAGTAAAGTACCATTAAGTCAACGCAGATATACAAGGATCTGATGCCTCTGCCCCATGCATTTTTAATAACAAGGAAAAACTTTGCACACTCTACTTCTTCCACAAACTAGGTGTTGATGACCGTACTTATAATAGGCGAAGTATCCTTGAAATAACAGATTTGGGATAAAATCATTTATTAAAAACAATTTTAAAGACAACGGGATTAAAATATTTACAAAGCATTAAAACAGCCAATTCATTGGAGAAAAGACAGGTGTCATTCAAGAATGATGCAATATACAACGACACTTTCCTACAGTTTCCACAATTAGCTCTGGTGTCTCAATAGACACAGTATGCGACCGTTTGCAAAATATGACAGTAACATTCATTTGAGAACTGCACAATCACTCTACTGCATTGAGCAGCGCTGATATGACATACATCTCCCATTTGTGTACAAGCAATCAATACATTCTCATCAATTGCATTGGCGGTTACAGGCCATGGCGCAGCACATGTCGCTCCAGGTCAGTGCTGTTCATGAGAGTTCGGCCACAGAGGTCGCAAGAAAACGCATTTTCATTTGCAGATGGAATTATCCTCAAAGCAGTGGAGGCATCTATAGGAATGATCATAGAATATGAAACGCATAACAGGGCATCAGAAACATTTTAGTCATTTGACATCTACAGCATAATTATTTAGGGCATTACTTACCATTTGATGCTAATGTGTAGCCATTTTGGTTGTTTCCATCCATCTTTTTTTCCACCTCTCCTTTCTTATTGCACTCAGGTTCCGGACTGTCAGTCTTCAATAACTCCTCCTCATGTTCTTGTTTCTCACGATCACTGTGAATTTCCACTTTCCAATCTTCATTTTCAAGCACTGGCATCTTATGATATCGGTCAGCTTGTTCTCCTGTGAACTCTCCAAGTTCTTGGTACTCCTGAGAGTTTGTGAATTGTTCTTCGTCCTTGTCCTCAAAATTGCCATGACATTGCTCATACTGTTCCTCATACTCTTCCTTACTGAAATATTGGCTTCCATGAAATGCACATGTTTGGGCCATGTTTTCGCTCAGCTCGTTATCTTCCTTTTTTTTTACCTTATCTCGATTACTTAGTTTTTTCTCACAGTCAGGGGATTGTTTATTTATGTTATTTTCATCCTTGAGTCCATGTACCTTATTTTCGTTGAAAATGTTCTTCCGACTTTTCTTCAGCCCCGGTTCTCTAATTGTATACCCTTCTTTAAAGGCTTGCTTATCTTTATGCATTTTGTTAGTTTCTTCCTGGCTTTCCTCTTCATTTCCTTGCAGATCCATATTGTTCCTCTCCTCCTTCAGCCACTGCTGCTCCGCAACATTCAGGTGTGCTGTTTCTTCATGTTTCACTTCATCTCCTGGTTCCTGGTCACACCTCCCTTCCCATCTCATTCTGTTCAGTGTAGTCTCCAGTTCCACCAGATGGACCTGTCCCACCAACTCATGGTTCCTCATGACCTACCGGAAAAACATAACGCCAGACAGATGTCATATATACCTACGGATAAATCACTCAATGGAGAACAAAGTGATACAGACCAGACTGATCCGACCGAGAAGGAATGAGAAAACGACATGTCAATCTACAAATTCTCCCAGACGTGACCCTTGAAGGGATATTTGTCAATGGTACCCCTCTTTATATGAAGACAGGCCTCATCCAGAAACAACCATCACCTCCAAGGTCATCTATAGCTCTAATGTGTCTGCAAGTGTAAACAGAGAGGTGGAAATGACCCTTCAAGGAAAAAGGTGTATAAACCAGAACATTGGTTAGGTACATGTACGCAGGCCTCCGTGCTTCAGCGGTCAACGCCATTTCTGGGTCGAACTATGGAGTGAGCAGGTACCTGGGACAGACAGGGTACACGAGGAGTTGTCAGAACACCAACCTGGTGCATGTCGCACAGGTGTGCCTCCAACTCGCTCAGTTGCGTGCAGTCAAAGTAACATAGTCTGCATTTGTATGGCTTGACGTCATTGTGTTTGTGCATGTGCAGATGCAGGCTCTCGTCACTGGAACTGGTAAAGGTGCACTTGTGGCAGCGGAACACAATTCCCTGGAGATACCGGGACAGCTTCGGACGGCGCACCTCTATGGGGGCCACCGGCTCTTCTGGAAGAAGAATCGATTACAAAAAGTCAGGTACGCCACCGATAATTACCTGATAGGATCAACGGCAGACATGGAGAAAAGGTAGTGAGTGTAACGGATGTAAGAGTCATTGATGTTACTTATGCCACCTACCACGATGCAAAATGATGTGGTCGATGATGCGTTTTTTGTTTTTGGTGTGGTAAAGACAGAGAGGGCAGTGTAGGTCCTTAACAGCTTCTATGACGCCACCGGCGTGTGCGGTCTCCATGTGCATGTCCAACTTCTTCCTAACGAACGCATTCAGAGAAAACTTTACAGATTCGGGAACAACATGGCAAACAATACTAGGCATGTCGACATCACTGGCGCCTCCTTTGTCAACCTCTGTTCTTCCCTCACTGGTTTCTCCAAAGTAGGAATATCAATAAGCACCCAACACAGCACAGAAGAGGTATATTGCCATTTGAGCACATTCTGAAAGGGGAAATATTACCTGAAGCCTGTGAAAAAGGGGCAGTCCTTGCACCTCACGAGCCTTTTCCCGTTGTGGCGGCTCACGTAGTGTCGACGCATACTCCTGATGTACGTCGCCGTGTAGGTGCAGAACTCACAGGCCAATAAGCCCTCTTGAGTCGTTCCAGTGGACTTTGGCTCTGGAGGCCGGGGGGCCTTGACCCGAGCCAAATGCCTGTAGTGTTTGAGCTGCCGTTGGACATCTGGGGGCTCAGAGTACACTGGTTCTGTCAGGGAACACATTACACGTCACATTAGAATCACCCAGACATTCAGGTTGCAATGACAGGCGGTGCATACAGTGTGTAGCAATATACACGAGGGATTAATAAACAAGACGTCATGATATTTCCCCCTGAAATATGCGTTTTGGTATAAATATCTTGATTATCGCAACTATGTGCTGCACAACAAATTATTTCATGAATGGGAAACTCTATTCTAATCATGACATTTAACAATTCATAAAATTAACATAAAGGAGGACACTTGCTTTCGGTAAGGTCTGATTCTTCCGAATCAGAAAATTGGTTGCAATCCTGAATTTGTGGTAGATTAGCACCCTCTTCATTGGCCCTTAGGCTGTGCTCCTTGTCCTGGGTAATGGTAACCAAGAAAGGGAGGTTCTTGGATCGGTTCTCAGCTACTCCAGCAAGACAAGAAAAAACAATTGTAAAAACAGCTTGTAATTTCATGTCACATACATTCAACCAATTTTGTAGAATTAGAAAAAAAAACATTGAAATGTCATACGGTTCAATATTTTGTTATATAACACTGACCCAAAACAATTCTTCTATGGAAACATTTGTTTTATGTTGGGAAATATTAGTAAACAAATTGATGCTGATTAATTAAAACAATTTAATAAAATACCAATCAGAACAAAATGTCAATGTACCTAATTCCATAATACGAGGCAATTGGTGAAAGGTCTATGTTTAGAAGGCCCTGTTTATAGTGTTTATGTAGGGCTTTCGGGATGTATTCAGACCCCTTTCACTTTACCTCAGAAGGCAAAGATCTGGGAAAATATATAAAAAATGCTAAAACATTTCCCCAGATGCAGAGTGGCCTACATCATTATGAAGAAAATAAGAAGTTTGGAACCACCAAAGACTTCCAAGAGCTGGCCTTCCAGACCAAACTAAGGAACCAGGCAAGAAGAGAGGTCTCCGAGACCCCATTGACCACTCCAACAGAGCGTACGATTTTTCTCATCAGAGATGGGAGAACCTGCCAGAAGGACAGCCATATCTGCCCTAGTCCATCAATCAGGCCTTTATGGTGGCTAGATGGAAGCCACTCCTGAGTAAATTACATATGACATGCCACCTAAATGACTCGGAGCGACAGACTGGGAGATTGGTCGGTGATTTTAAATGTGGTGCCAGTATAGTGAGGATACAGCAGTATGGTTGTCTCACCACCATGTACTTTGAGAAGATGATTCTTCAAGAGGCTCAAGATGGTGGTTCTGTAGCGACAAAGCATACAATGGAAGGGTTTGATGGTACCGGGCCGATGTCGGATATGACGGTCAAACCTAGAGACATGACACCAGCAATTACATTACAAAATAGGAAAAACTATATTACATATAATCCATACTATGCTAAATGTTAAAGGTGTGCTTGTTTTAACTCTCTTTGCTTATAGATGATCCCTCAAAACAATTGTTTTTATACATTTTGCTTCTATTAGAGAAAGTTACCACATCTGCTGGCATTTACCATTGACTACAACCTATTATCTGTCAAAGCATGTTACAAAATCCTCCAGGATACTTAAAACAACTCATATTACATTAGAATATCAGGCTGGATAATGTACAGACAATTTTTTTATGCACTCCACTGTGCCACAAATTCATGGAATAATAATGGGAATGTAAGATGTGTAAAGATTGTATTGATATAAAAAAATGCATTGATTCATTACAGAAATTACCCCCAATTCCATTATCAATATTTTTATAAATTAAATTACTAACAGTTTTTGTTATTGCAATTGCTTGTTTAACAGCTATTTCTGAATTTGCTCAATGTAAACTAAATTAAATGTTTCATACAGAACACACACAAATAGGCATGTATCTCAGTAAACAGAGAAAGCAAATATTATACTCACTATTAATTAGTTTTTACATGGCATTGTAGAGCTGTTTCGGTGAATTTAAAATGATTACTGACAATAGAAAACGGGATCGTTAACTTGATTTAACTGAACAACTCTAATGTACAACAGAAATATTTTCCTCTTACATTTGTTTCTGTTGATGAGGTACGTTCTCCAGCCGTTTGAGAGCAGCCGTAGCTGCATGGCTCCGCTCATGTGAGCGTAAACCTTTCAAAGACTTGAAAGTTCGCCCACAATGTTTGCACTCCTCTCCTACCAAATCCCCTTCTGGTTCAGTTCTCAACAAGTTAGAAGGGAACAGTAGAGGACCCATCCCAGTTGCAACAGATTCCACCTTTGTTACAATCCAATGGCTATCTGAATCTTCTGGTATCATTACCTCAGGCTGTTCTTGTACTTCATGCTGAAAAACAGATATGTTCAAGTAACTGCCACATGTTTCCAGATTTTTGTAAGTATTATGTAAAATGACTTAATTTTAGCTAAATAGGAGACCACTGAATATCCAGTTTATCCCTCTAGAGACCTGATAGAACAGCTCATTCAACTCAGATATAACACAGAATACTCAATGGTATTTTTAATTGGTCTGCTTGCGATGAAACAAAAAGGTGGGATTATTGTTTCTATTTTACAGAATGTTTTGGCGAAAAATATTAACATTGGAGGCAACATTTGGTTATGAGTTAACAGAACATTAACTTTCATGAGCGACATTTTCATTATCCAGTTACTCAAAGAAAATGAATAAATTTCTTTCAATTAACAAATGTCATTGCCCAATGTTATACAGAACTGCCTGTTAAATAACCAAGAGCCCAGAGGTGTGCAGTTTACTGCACTATATGTAGCTACCACTTACCGCAATGGACTTGGTCTTTGGTGCCGGCTCACTGAGGTCTTGTTTGGTAATCTGTTCATTTGCCAACTTCAGAGACTCTTCATTATGAAGGTCAAGATGGGTGCCTAGGTCTGCATTGCCCAGGAGTTCGACGTTACAGTGTTCACATTTGTAAAACTCTATGCCATCCTCCGAAGTCTTTGAAAGTATAACAAAATCCTGTTTGAAATCTTCTTTGTGGAAATTGGTGTAGTGAATACTCAACAGCAGACTAGAATTGAAGAATAAATTCTCACATTTCTTGCATTTAACTGGACACCATGCATTGCCTTCCTCACATTGTGGATCAAATATTTTGCAAACAGGCTTCTGATGCCGTGCCCGAGGTCTGGGCTTGAGTGGAGAGTGGACTGTTTTATTCGGGCTAGCTTGGCTAGAATCGGACATGACAGGAGAGACTCCTGGGTGACAAATCGCATAATGAGACACCATGCCCTTTTCACTAAGACACTGGAAAAAACAGCTGGAACATTTTATTTTCTCACCAGGTGATTTGCTTTCCTGATTCAAAGAATCTGTATGGTTTGGTGAGATTGGTGGAACACGGAGAGGTCTGAATGCCGGGACAAAGTAGCTGTTGAAGGCAGCATTTCCATGTTGTCTCCTGTAGTGGGCTGCAAGGTATTTACAAATCAAAGTTGTATAGGAGCACAATGCACACCTGTAGGAAAACTCTTTGTCCTCATTTGGAACCAATGTGCTGTGATTAATGCGAAGATGGCGGGCAAGTCCATTTTTAGTGGTGCAAAAGTATTTGCAAAGTTGACACTTGATAAATATGGATTTTCCTTTTTTCAAAATTGCAGCCTGGACAATTGATGTCTGAGATCCTCTGTATTTGGAGATAAGTTGTTTTTTAAAGGCAGCAGATTGTTTTATAGCTGGTTTGAACATATTGGAGGAGGATCGTTTGTGATCCATTTCATAGTGAGTTTTCAGTATCTTGAACTTTGCATGGATGACTGGACACATATTGCACCTGAAGCCTGCCAATCCCATCCTCCTACCCGATCTGACTACTACACATTCATCTGGATTAGTGAAGTGTATAATTTCTTGTTCAAGAGTTTCAGTGCTGACTTTGACGGCTGGATGTCTCATCTGGGAGTGAGTTAAAACGCCATGAGCACGAGTGTTCACATACGGACAGACTGAACACTTGAACACCAGAGTTCCCTCACTGGACCTTGGCTCCTCTTCTGGTACCTTCTCATATGTTGATGTGTCATAATCAGGATGTTTCTTTCCGCAATGAGTTAGCATACCATGGAGGGTGTTGAATACTCCAGAACAGACAGGGCACCTGAAGCTAAAGCTTGGCTTTGAGATTTCATGAACATCAGGCTCTTCGTGGGCCTTCATGTCATATTCTGGATGTTTCTTTCCGCAATGAGTAGACATGCCATGGAGGGTGGGGAACTCCGAGGGACAGACAGGGCACCGGTGTGTCTCACTTGACACGGAGGTTTCGTTATTCGTAAGCGATTCTTGGACTTCAGGTTCCTGGGTCTGCCTACTGCTAATGACATCTAACACAGACCCATCTTCCTTGACAGACCATGGATGAACTACACGGTAGTGGCTACTGATACCACCCATGGAAGTAGCCTTAAAGGGACACGCTCGGCATGGATATACTTTCGTGTCACCTCCCCTGGACTGAAAAGACGTGGAGGTCTTCAGAACTTCCCCAATATGGGGCGTGATAGACTCAAGATTAAGATTGTTCTCTGGTTTAAGATTTGTTTCCTTAGGTTGAGAAATCTTAGGACCGGCACGTAACCTCAGGGTAATAGACTCAAGTCCAGTGTTTTTATCTGGATGACGTTGTCGGTAGTGCCGGAGGAGCCCCTTTGCTTCTGTGTGTGAACTAACACACCACTCGCAATGATAACCTGCTTGTAAATAGCCATCTTGGTAAGCCCAATTTATAATGGTTGTGATTGGGGCTTTCTCTTGGTGGTTATTCCTCAGATGCCTTTTCAAAAGGTATATATGAGGAGTTGTATAAGAGCAATTGCGGCACTTTAGAGACCGGTGGCTCTTTATGGACCGGAGTGGTGCAGATTTCTGCACGCAGGATTGTGAGGCTTTTGTGGGGGATATGTTAGGTTGATGGATTTGGGATTTTTTATTTGGACTGCAAACAACTGCTGTATACGCCAGAACTTGATCAGCAGTTGCCTTCAGATCACTGTGTTTTAATTTCTGATGACTCAAAACCCCCCTCACTGTGGGATTGTCATAGTCACAATACTGGCAGTAAAACACTGTCCCTTCCTCTTGCTGTGATTCAAGGGAGTCTTCTTGTACTGGCTTGGATTTGCAAAGTGTAGCAGTATATTCAACTATCTGCTTAGCAGTTGCCTTTATATCAATGTGTTTTTTTCTTTGATGATTCAAAACTCCCTTTGCTGTTGGATTGCTATAGTTGCAAATCTGACAGAAAAATAAGTCATCAACCTCATCATTTTGAAGATGGGTAAATGTGAGGGGAGAGTTCACCGCTTCTGAAGATGTTCTTTGCCCTCGTACTACAACAGTATGTCTTAAGATTTGGGCAGTGTTTGTTTCAAGATCAGAATGGGATTTGTTGTGATGATTCAAAATTCCTCTCACTGTACAATTACTATAGTCACAATATTGGCAGAAGTACTCATCTAATTCTTCTTGGGCAAAATCAGAACTTAAGAAGGATGACTTGGGTGATTTGCCATTTTGGACCAAAATCATAGCAGTATAACTAAGGATTTGTTTTGCAGTTCCCTTCAGATCTGGATGTCTCTTCCTTTGATGATCCACAACCACTCTCATGGTTGGATTGCTGTAGTTACAAAATTGACAGAATAACACAGCCTCTTCTGTCACAAGCGGAAGAGGTAACATTTGAGAAGAGTTAGGGGAGTTGATGATTTCTGACATTTTTGATTTGTTTGTATGCCCTCGAACCTCAGCAGTATGCCTGAAGATGTCATCTGGATCGGTTTTGAGTTCACAGTGTCTTTTCTTTTGATGATTCAGGACACCTCTAATTGAGGGATCTCCGTAATTGCAAACCTGGCAGAAAAACAAACTACATCCTTCATTACTATTATCCGTTATGAGAACGGACGTGTTGGAAGAGTCAAATCCAGCGGACAGAAATGTTTCTTTTGGACTACGAAGCTCAGATGTATACTGAATTATGTCATTAGTGGACGTTTGAAGATAACGATGCCTTAATTTCTGGTGATTTAACACCCCTAAAACTCTGGGGTTGCCATAGTTGCAGTACTGGCAAAAAAACAATTCATCTACCTCTTTCTCCAGAGAAGATTTGAAAGAGCTATATTCGGGCTTTTCATTTTGGCCATGATATTCCGCAGCACGCTTGACGACTTTTTTAGCAGTCACTCTGAGGTGACCGGGATATGATTTGTGTTGGTTCAAAACCCTTCTCATTTTGTGTTTTTTACGGATGACAGCAGTATGTTTAATGATCCGTTCAGCAGTTGACTTGCGAGTAATGTGTCTTAACTTCTGATGATTCCTAACGCCTCTCACAGTGGGGTTGGAATAGTCACAAAACTGGCAGAAATATAAACTCTTAGCATCTGCCTGCGAAACACTGGATATAGGACCGGATGTGTTAGGAGACTTATCCTCTGGGAGTTTGAATGGCGTGAACAACTCTTCCTGTGACACACTGTTTTGGAGGGGAATCCTAGAGGAACCAACTGCTATGTCGGGTGCCATTTTCCTTTGACTACGAACCTGTGCCGTATAGAGGTGGATCTGGTCAACGGTAGCCTTTAGATCACTGTGTCTTGACCTTTGGTGATTCAACACGCCCCTGACTGTGAGGTTGCCATAGTTGCAATGCTGGCAGAAAAACTGGTTTGCTAGTTCTTTCTGTGCAACACTGGGTTCAGGGAGGGAAGAGTTGTTGGGCTTCACTTCTGGGAGTTTGAATAGTTCCAAATTCATATTTTCAGGAGACACACATGTTTCATCACTGGATTTCACAGAAGTGGCATTAGATGTTCGTTTTATGCTGTCAATTGTCAATCCTGCCTTCGGATGGCTTTTTTGGTAGTGAACAAGCATGACAACCACTGAAATATTACTGAATGCACAGTGTTTGCAGTGGTACAGATCCTCATTCACTCCTAAGGAAACCGAACATGCTTTTGGAGATGTAGGGTTTACATTAACAGTTTCTTGACATGGAGTCAGAGACCTCTCGGCAGACATTATGTCTGTATTGTTTGGGCTGGAGGTTTCTCCTAAATGTTGCAATTTAGAGGAATCTGCTTTTGAGGGCTTGGCAGTATAACTGCAGTACATTAGGTGATTGCCCATTTCTAGTTCCGGATGCTTATGTTTGTAATGGTATTTCAAGTATTTGCCATTAGAAATGGTGAATGGGCAGGCAAAGCACTTGTACACCAAATCAAGTTGATCTGATCGCATCATGAACACATTTGGAGATTCTGGGTGATGATCCCTATAGTGGTTTTTGAGGTCATCAGCGATAGCAAATTCAACAGGACACTCCAAGCAACGAAAGGTGGCAGTCCAATTATCTGGATCTATGATGTACTGAATGTCAAACCTTATATATGGGTGCATCCTCTGGTAATGGGTGCTTACACCACGGTAGGACTTGTGACTATAGTCACAATGTTTGCAATTATACTTTTTTTTCCGGTTGCTCTTGCTTTTTCTATTTTTCAACTGACCACGCTCATATGTTTTAGTTCCGGAGGTATCTCGTTCAGGTCTAGAGGCATTCCCCTCATCTTCTTCTTCGCTAACCTCAAAGGTGAAAGCAGTGCCCCCCAAAAGTCTGCTTTGGATGACTGTACTTTCTGGGCTTGTTTTGATCTTTTTCTTAGAAGGAGAGTTGTCATCATTGGCCCTCTTCTTAGTAGTGGTATTCAACGGATCGTTCTGTGATGTTTCATTACATGTTTCAGATTTAAGATCCTGCTGTTCTGTAACTTGTTTTTCCAATAAACCGGACCCCATGTTGTAAAAAAGGTAACTGTGGTTACTTCTCTGGTGAGTAAGAAGATCTTCCAACCAAGTTGCAGAAAAGTTGCAGAGTGAACAACAGTGAGAATCCTTCTGTTCAACTTCTGCATGAGATCTCTCTTCCGTCACTTTGTCTTGCTCATAACTAAGGAAAGGTGCATCTGCTCTGAGGGTCACACTGTGCGCACATGATGTCAATGGGAGGTTGGTCAGCTTCAATTGTGAGGAATTTAAAGATGATCCATGTGCTGAAGTTCCAGATACGACTCTGAATTTAGAAATATTTCCTGAGGAACCGACTTGAGCTTGCAGGTTCTTCAACAATAAACTTGAACTAGGAATGTTTATGGTTTTTGAGGTGGATTTGGAAATCACTCTCCCTTTTACCCCTTGCTTGCGTTGGATTGCAGACACATTCTGGTTATTCTTCCCTGACAGTGACACTTTGGTATTGAGTCGTTTTCCCCTCAAGTACAGTTTCTTGGTTTTCAGGGTCCCGCCTTTCCCATAACCCCTTACTGGTGCCTTGTGATACGTCCGTTCGTGTTTGGTAATAAGTGTCCAATTGGAAGACGTAAACACACAATGTCGGCAGGAGAAAACCCTTGCTGAACTGTCGTAGAGAGTGCTGTGAGGTGCTGTGGAACTTTCTGAGGGGGTACAACTTCCTTCACTTGGTGATGGATCCACTTCTATGCTATGTACCTTCTCCATATGCTCAAGGAGAAAATATTTTGAGTTGAAGTGGAGTACACAATGGTTACAATGGAATGACTGACTTAAAGAGCTGGACTGTTGAGATGCTGGTTGATTGGGGGTCATTTGGTCAGACTTATCAAGTTGCCTAGAATCTGTGGGTATATAAAACAATGAATTAAAACATTATTATTCAATCCGCAGAATATGCAATGAATTTGCTATTAAAGTTGGCTGAAAAGGTTCAACATTCTCTTTTATATCTTCTATAAAAGGGTGGGATGTTAGCAAAAGTAAACAATTAGCAAACCATACCTTTGTCCATCTCACTGGCTCTTGACCCAAGACAGGATAACAGGAAAGAAACCTGTTGGGGAGCATTATAATGTATAGACATTAGCAAAACCAAACTACATGTAACCACACGGATAACTGGGCTAAGGGGGAGCTGTGCAAAAAAGGTATTGCATTCAGCTCCCCAAATAAAACATGAACATCAATGCACATATAAGCACTCCATTCTCTTGCGTTGGCAGTATGGAGTCCATAAGGAAATGTCAATTAGCGAAGGAAAGAGTGAAAAATGTGCTCATTTCTTGGCCACTGCTCTGTTATAAATTATGCGTGTTCCAAATTAGAACTTTCTACAGATTACGGATATACCTTCCAACTTGTTGAAAAACTAGTCTCGCGTCTGGAATAATAACACATGGTTACTAGGAATACGTATAAAATGTGGTGGTTTGCAGCCTAACTCTGGCAAAGACGCAAATCTTGTTTTTTGTGTCATTTACAATTATCAAATTCAGTTTAAGGATTTTGTGTCTATTAAGTAATGAAAACTTAAATTGTGGTTGTTCTTTATCATGGACAAACAGACAAGAATTCTAACAAGCATACAGAATTTTAATAGGAAATTAAAGTTAGATGGACAATGGTTTAACTGCATGACAATCCACTTCAGCAAATATATATACTTGACACAGCATTTGCAACATACTGCAGTTAAACCCTTACCTATACTAACGCAAGGGTCTACAGCGACCCCATTTTCAAATCAGGCAACCACACATGGGGGACGAGCTAGTATGCGTAGGAAAAGCTAGTATACGCAGAAGCTCCTTAGCACATTCATGGGCTAGACTAAGTAAAACCCCTGGCCTAGCCGATTTAACTCAACTCCAAAATGTCGATGCAGTTGAACAGCGAATAGTGTTGGCGGACCGAGTCACAGAGGGTCCGACTTGATATAAAAGCAAGTTGTAATCAAATATTATGGATTTAAGCATTTGTAAATATATAAGGCATTTACATGTGATCTTTTGAAGGACTGAAAACGTGATAGCTGATGTCATTGACGAGATCCGTCAACACTAATCGCTGCTCAACTACATTGTAAATCAGATACCTCTGGCCCTGATGACAACACACTGGTCTGCACAGATTCATCAACACTGCTCTGATTGTTATTACAATGATTTTTATATGTGAACATGTTACATGTGAACAAAACTAAGAAGATGCAACCATCTAAATTTTCCTGTTGCTAGTTTCCACCATTTTTGTCTCTGTTTGGTCACTTCTAGATAAAGAACTAACAAGGCAGGGTACGATCGTGGAATCTGAACCCCCTTTCTACTGATGTAAAGACAATATGAACAATTCAACAATGCAAACACTTAAAAAACGTGGCAATGGACATTAAACATTAATTAAATTGAAAAGCATGCATGTACTACTTACACGTTTATACAGAGAATCGCGGCGCCTCAGACAATGTTTTGTGTCATCAATGTGTTAGCACCGTAGATGTTCGTCGCCATTTTTTTCCCGCTCCTACAACAACCTCATGTGTCTTCTTCCGCCTGCGGAGTGCGGACCAGCTACACCGGCAAAGATTGTTTAAATGATGGCCAGATATACATAAGGTTATTTCAACGGGGGAGGGGGGTAATTAAGCCGAGTAGGCAGAGTTTAGGTACGGGGTCGGAACTGGGCATTGCCACAACACGAGCTACTAGTATACATTGTATCGCATGTATTTGCATTTTTTCGGTAGGAAACACCTTCTATTTGAAGGTCGTGTGTGTAGTAACTAAATTCGCCCTGCTAAATATTGTATTTTATTAAAACGTCGGCGAAGGATAGTCTACAAAACGTGTTCTTATCTTAATGGAAACCAAAATTAGAAAACTGGCAGAATGTCGGTAAATGTCTAGCTTCATTCGTTCTCATTGTCCCGCCAGTACGCTTCCCAAGATGTAGAACAACCATAGGCTTCAGATTTATACATCCGGTGGGCCATCTTGCTCCAAACGCTATCTTTGACGGCAGGGACCCTCAGTTGAGAAGTTGCCATTGTGAACTCATAGGCTGACATACACAAAGAACCCAGCAGTCAAGCAAGTATCGTAGAGCAGTGACAATCCTAGCCTTTTTGGCGGCCCTAGGCGAGATGTTGTTCAGGGCCCCCTTTTCTCACAACATTTTAGTGACAGCCCTCTTGACGGCAGAGAAACATTATAGGGTGCAACACATTAGATTGGTTCTTATAATTGTTGTATAGTAATAAAAAAATAAAGTAAAATATATCTGCAATTATAGTGTAAGGAATACTGTTTTGCAGTATTACTTACTAGGCTGTAATATTGACTGTAATATTCGCCTATATATTTCTCAAAAGCTAGCCTTAATTGTACAACATGAACCTGCTAACCCCAAAGCTAACTAGCTACTGTTGCTAATTACTGAGATTTCACAAACCTACCTGCCGCTGCTTTTAGCCGCAACGTCTGAAGTACCATCACATAAGACTCCTGTGTCATATACTGTGTACAACTGATTAAAATTTGCTTTGCCGAGAAACATGCTGATAGACTGACTTCAAGCATCCCGTGTCTACAGTGTTATGCTAAATGAAACCAGATAAGCAAGCTGTTTATGTTTCTTTAACTGGTCTTATTTTATTAGTTAGCCTTACATAACTCACTTTGTCAGTAACAACTGGTAACGTCATTATGGATTGTTTGCCGAATATATATATATATGTTGTGTGGAAAGCTTGTTTGGAGCAAGATAAGGGTCACTTTCGAGTACTTATTTATTGTTAATATCTCTTTGTTAGTAGTTGCTTTTTCAAACTGGTGGATGCAACCTTAAGTAAAAACTCAAGCACAAGTTATGTTTTGTTATGGAGTGGGGGAGATATTTTTTAATGAAGCAGAATATTATTCATCTGTCTTCTATGCGAAGGGGAAATCCCATGTTTTGCGCCTTTAAGCATTAAAGTGTTAACTGTGCAAGATTTCAGTGCATAGTTCATCTTTCCATCTAGTCTTTATGGCATTTCTTAAAGATGGACTGATTGAGTTTTACAAACAGTATACAACTTCAGTTGAAGTGGAGAACATTTTGAAGTACCCATCTTACAGAAAGAATTAAGTGGTTTCAAATGCAGGAAGATTACTTTTTTAAAGTCAACTGTAGGCAGACTGCCTGATCTGAATTTACCACTGCACTGATAAGCTCTTCTGTTTTATGAAATATATTAAGTGTCACTAGAGTAATACTCTGTTCCTGTCTCCCTTGACCCACTTTGCCTTAAGCATAAACTACATCCTTCAATGCCTCGACAACTTTGCATGCGATATAAGATGCATGCGATATAAGATGCATGCAAAGAAACTGTTTATGGACTTCATGTCTATGTTCATCATCAACCTAGAACTAATAAATGTCTCCTTACAAACTGTTAACTGTTAATTAAATAGCTATACTGTACTGCTCCAAAAGCTGAAGGTCCTTATGTTCAATAGATGCATATATGGGAACTGTCAATCTGTAAATGTTTACATTACTGTAAATTCCTATGTGGGATATATTCCCAAAACTAACAGGCTACGGGACAGTTTCTGTCCTCTGGCCGTAAGGCTGCTCAATTCAGGAACCCCTCTTCCCTTCCATCCATAGTCCCATGCACACCTGCCACTTTATATCAGGCTCAACTGCCAATCATTTCATGCACACCTGTCACTTTTACATTGCACTACGGTTGTACAGTTGTATAGTTATTATTATTGATGTGTGTCTTTTGTATGGTGTTATTATTTATATTTCAACTTGTTATTGCAAATGACAAATATATCTTTTAAACTTCAACTTGATATTCTTACCACTCATATCTCATCATCTCATAAGCTCACAACCACCCAGTGTATAGGTGTATGTAAACTTTATATAGTTTTTGTGTATTATTTGGCTGTACAGTGCATTCAAAAAGGTATTCAGATTTCAGACCCTTTCACTTTTTAAACATTTTGTTACATAACCGCCTTATTCTAAAATGGATAATAAATGTTTTACCTCATCAATCTATGCAGACTGTACCATTGTGACAAAGTAAAAACAAGTCTTTAGAATGTTTTGGAAATTAATCAAAAAGTAAAACCAGAAATGTAACAAAGTATTCAAGACCCTTTTCTCAGTCCTTTGCTGAAGCATCTTTGGCAGCGATTAAAGCTTTGCATATTTCTTCTCGATTCTGACTAGTCTCCAACCCCTGCCCATGTAAACAATTACCATGGAATTGTACTGGAAGTGATTCTCATGTATAGATTGAAGAAGCAAAAAATACAACATTTTTAGAATTAGGTTGTAACTTTACAAAATGAGGAAGAAGTAAAGGGGTCTAAATAGTTTCCAAATGTGCTGTATAAGAGCAAAGTCCACATTAGGTAACATCTGAGAATTCAAAGTCTACTGTTATGTCGGTTGGTTTATTATTTTGAAATACTCGAAATTTCAGTTACCCGGAAGTTCTCTTTTATTGTTGCTCACAAGACGTGACGTAAAGTACATAATTGCGTCATACTGGCAACATTAGTGGTTCCGTAACAACTATATGTCTTCCGGTTTTCGGATTTAGCCTTAAAAATAAAAATCCTCGGTAAAACGCGATATAAATATTATTAAATTAGTCTATTATGCCATTTTGCTTAGTATTGTAGAAAATGTTCAGGAAAGTGGATAAAGTGATTATATACTAAAAAAATCAAGGGGCACTGTGTATTTGCATTTGCTGCTGGCATTTTACTCTGCCCATGCCATTTGCCACAATGCAACTCAATGGATATAAAATGCATATCGACCTATACAGAAAAAAACAACACTTGGAAATACACAGTGCCCCTTGATTTTTTGCATTTAGTCACTATTTCCACTCTCCTGAATATTTCCTAGAATACATTCACTGCACACCTGTCGCATATATAATTGTTTTTTTTGTATGAGTCAATATGTGCACAAATGGTCTATTATAGTGTTTTGCATTGGGGCTAATGAGGATGTGGAAGATACTGTGTTGCTAGATGTAGTACAACATTCTCCATGATGGCACAGGTATTTCTTACTCTAATCACTCTCCTGACCATTTCCTGCATTGCTTTCTCTGTGGAATATTCAGTAGTTCATGATCTATGAGGCATATGTATTCCAAATTCAGTCAATGGGATTGTCTGATTTTTGACCTTGGGATGTGTTTTAATACACACTTATTGAAATTACTCTTTAAAATAGTATCAAATATGAATTCATGTTAATATTTTGAGAGGAACATTTTCTGAGACAATAAACTCAATTTCTCAGTTTTGAATACGTAGGCTTCTTTTATTTTGAAAGTTTCAAAATGTTTGTGACCCGGAAGTGTTTTTTAATGTTGCTCACAAGACGCTGGTGAAGTGAATAGGTACATGTTTTAAGGTACAGTATGATTACATTATTTAAATGTATTAATAAAAAAATTAAGACATTAAACACATCTTCCTACAATATTTCCTCAATTAGTTTATTAAGTCGTATTAAGGAAAGGACATTTAATGTTAATTGCAAAGCATGTCAGATAACATTAAATTAGCTAGTAACATAACATTTTTGATTCACGCATCGCTTGGGTTATCATTGGATTTTAAAACATGGAACCGTAGCAATACATAATTTACACGAATATTTTTTAAATTACTTCACATTTCATGAGGTAGCTGAGTGCTCGTTGTATGCCATAGACTAGACTCGACAACAGTCAAGTTCACACTATTATGAGTAGTTTGGGCTTGTTTACGGAAGACTACATCCTCTTGTCTAGGTTGTTCCGAACATAACATTATTGTATTAACTCCCTTTATGTTTGAAGTTTTTTCTCCTGATTGCACTTTCAGTTTGTAATTGTTCTAGCTTAAATATGACGACGTGCCATTTTCCCTTCATATTTCTTCTTGCTCCAGATGTGAGTCACTGAGGGCCATCTGCGTTTGACGCCAGAGAGGATTATAATGCTCCCCGCCAGGTTCACTCGTCAAAACATCTGGCTGAGGATTCACCATGGACCCTTATCCAACCTCCACCTCTTCCATAGCAATTACTTGAACAAACAGAAGAAAACCGAGGTCCCAACTTGCAACAGAGATTTATGTGTTTTTGAACGACTCTTCCACAGCCAGAGATCATGGTTGTTACGTGCTCCAGCCAGACTGGACACCACCACACTCTTCGGGAAAAGACAGTTCAGCCTGTCAGCAGCAGGCATTGTAAACTCTGCTCCAGCGCCTGTTCAACCTTACTTAAGATTAATGAGATTCGACAAACCCATTGGTTAGTAGCTATAATATTAGTAGCTTATTAGTAGCTGTAATATGAACCAAGGATTTTAATGTAATATGTGGTCAGAGTCATTCAATTGATGGAGTTTAGAGTGAGAATTAACACAGTCCACGACAGGTTTATGAAGGGTCTGAGCAGAGGTCAGCATTTTTCACAGTTTTGTCACATTTATCGGATTGCCTTCTCTCTGTGCTGTAGGAACATGGCTGCTGTACCTGCCTTGCACGTGGAGCATTGGCCTGGCTGCAGACCCAGGGTGCCTCCCAGATCTGGGCATGCTTGCATTGTTTGGAACTGGGGCTCTGCTGATGAGAGGGGCTGGCTGCACAATCAATGACATGTGGGACAAGGACTTTGACAGAAAAGTAATCGACTAGTTATCCCATTTTATGGAGTAGGCGTACTTGTGCTTTTTGTTAAATCACACGCATCACAGTCTATGACTGAACGCTAAACATTGTTAATTAAATAAGCACAAAATAGAACAAACAAATATGTACATTTTACAAACAGAGAGCTTCATTGAATGTCATTTGACTGTGTTTAATGTTTCTTTCTTGTTGTTTATTTTGTTTTAGGTTGCCAGGACAGCTTTTCGGCCCATTGCTGCAGGGGAAATATCTCAGATGCAGGCCCTAGTCTTCTTGGGAGGTCAGCTCTCTCTGGCACTGGGGGTGTTACTTTGCCTCAATTATTACAGGTGCATTCCTCATTAAAATATAAGCCATCAATTACACACTTTTCTAGGTTATGATTTAGCGTATATTGTTGAATTGCAGAACTGCATATTGGAATGCTAATGAGTAAACTACTTGGACAGAATATGTAATGCCACTTCCCTTTCCTGTTCATAGCATTGCCCTGGGAGCAGCTTCGCTATCACTGGTAGTTACATATCCACTAATGAAGAGGATCACCTACTGGCCACAGCTTGTATTGGGTATGTCTTTGAAAACACTTTAAGTAGCCTAAAGCAAGTCCTAGCTTGTTTGATTCAGAACAGCTCATAGGAGCATGAGCATGTTTGATTTTCAAGTGCAGTGATAAGCAAACATTTTGGAAGGCTTTATGATTTTCTGTATTCCTGCATACATTTTAACCTAAAATATTATCAGATCTTTATTCACATTCTAAAAATATATTGAACAAATACCACAAAGTCAAGGGTACTTTTAAAATATTTGAGTAAATCTGACTTACATGTAGTTCCTTATTTGGCAAAAGAGCTTTTAGATTAATCAGCATAGTACACGTCAGGTTTGGAGATTCTTCCTAGAGTTTGTAGTTGGAATTATAGTGTTTAGTGTGCTTTGCGTGCAAAGACAGCAAACCTGTAATTCTACAAACATGCTGTTGGATGCATAGATAAAGATTGAATAACAATGTAGAACAAATTTATTTAGAAATACAGATAATGCAAAAGGGTTTACAAACCTTCGCTCATCACTGTGTGCCCCTGGACAAAACACAAGCATTTTGGGCAACACCCCTGTCATCTGGTCACATATTTATAATCTTGTGATGGACTTGATTGGAGACTGAATCAGAACATCAGATGTATCTTATAAAGCCCCTTATAAAGCCCTTTAAACATAAGCTGTTGTCATATCCTCCCAATTTCATGGACAAAAATCATAATGCCACTGAGCTGGACTTTGCGATAGTGCTGGCAGCAGTCTTTAAAAAATATAAACTGTAGTTATTTAGCCTGAGGGTGTTGCTAAAGCTCCATCTGGGCGACCTTAAAATCTTTAAAAAAAAATTGTTGACATGATACTTGCCAGCCAGATACTGTTTTTGAACCACATACAAACCCTGTGTCCAAAACAGCTAGGATGCTGCATAAAATGATGTGCAAATGATTTAAGCCCTATTTTCAATATAAAACAGTGCAAGGAAAACATCAAATGTTGAAAGAGCGACATCTTATTGTTTCTTGGAAAAGTCCTTTGGACTTAAGAGGAGAGAAACCACACAGTTTGAAAGCCAGCATCTGTGATGGTTTGGGGATGCATTGGTGCTCATGGCATGGGTGACTTGCACATCTGTGAAGGGACCATTAATGCTGAACAATCTTTGTCAGAGAAGGCCTTGCTTATTTCAGCAAGACAGCACCAAACAGTTGAGCACTTGCAATCTTAAATTACGCAAGAATGGGAGAACATTTCGCTTTCAAAACTACAGCAATTGGTCTCCTTAGTTCCAAAAGACTTCCAGAGTGTTGTTAAAAGAAGAGGTGATGCAGCACAGGGGTAAACGTGGTCCTGTCACTACTTTTTTAAACGTATTGCTGGCGTCAAATTCAAAACAGGCCTGTATTTTAAAAAAAACTGTTACATTCTCAGTTTCAACATTTGATATGTTGTCTTTGGACTGTTTTCAAAAAAATATCAAAATACATTATTTGCACATTATTGCATTCTGTTTTTATTTGCAGTTTATGCAGAGTTCCAACTTTTTTGGAAACGGGGTTGTGTGATACATTGCCCTCCAGAATTATTGTCTCCATTTGTAGAGATGAGCAAAAAATATGAACAATTTTATTGTTGTTTTCATCAGCTTACACTCAAAATATCTGAAACATTTTCCCTTTAATTGAGTGAAAGTAAAACATGTTTTTTAAGAAAAACAATTAGTTCTTAAAAAATCAATATATTTTCTCAAAAACATGTCTCAAACTCCTGTCCACTTTCATGGTAGCTTTCTCCCAAAGACAACAATCCAAAATATTAAAGACCAGGCTGAAGTGTTTTGGAAAAAAAATGTGTTCCCACCTGAACATCAAGGTATATATTTGAGATATCATTTAACACTTTCCCTGATAGTAAGTCGCTGACAATAATAGTGGTAGGCACAAGATATCATATGAATCATGTCTGTACTTTGAAAGCTATTGATGAAGTGACTGTTGATTGAGAAGTTGAGACCAGCTGATATAGCTTCTAATGTATAAACAAAATGAAACATGTTTCTCCTCAGGTCTGACCTTTAATTGGGGAGCACTGATTGGTTGGTCAGCTGTCATGGGCTCATGTGACTGGTCGGTGTGTCTACCTCTGTATTTCTCAGGAGTGATGTGGACATTAATTTATGACACCATCTATGCGCATCAGGTATACATTTATATCTGCTCTTTCATGTTCTTCCTAGTTCTAGTAATTTTGTGAATTCATGCCGTTTGTTGGCCTATGCTGTGGATTTTTTTAATGTTTAATGAATGACTTTTCTCACCAGGACAAAGACGATGATGTCAGGGTAGGGGTCAAGTCTACAGCATTGAGGTTCCAGGAGCAAACCAAGCCATGGCTCAGTGGATTCACGGTGGCCATGATGTCAGGGCTGGTTTTGGCTGGAGTCAATTCAGAACAGACTCTGCCTTACTATGCAACACTATCCGTTGTGGCTATTCACCTCTCTCATCAGGTGGGGCCCATATTGTGTGCTAACATTTTAGTTTTTAAATAAAGATGATGCAAGAATGTTTTACCTATGGTTATACTGAGGTTTTACACAGAACCCTCAACTGTACTGTAAGTCAACTCACAGTACTCGTTGGAGACACTGTTTTCATTGTGTGACCAATTACAATGCTTCTCTTTTTGTCGAGTAGATTTTCACATTGGACATCAACAAACCAGAGGACTGCTGGAAGAAATTTGTCTCAAACAGAAACCTTGGACTACTGTTGTTTTTGGGAATAGTCTGTGGGAATCTATGGAAAAAAAGAAGAGACTTAATTGCAGAATGACAAACTATAATTAACTTTTTGGAAATAACAAATGTGCAGAGGACATTGTAGATATTAAGTATTACATCACCCATTATTTGGCAATTATTTTATTTCTTGGGTGTTGTCTCAATAAAGCTAGTGTTGGGCAATAACGTGTGCTTTTAAGCTTTTTGCTTTTTTGATCTATGTGGGGTGGCAGAGTCACTAGTGAACAGTGTATTGGACTTTTAACCAAGAGATTCCTGGTTTGAATCCCTTAACTAAAAATATATTGTTTCCTTGAGCAAGGCATTAAACCTGAAATGCACTTCTGTTCCCTAGTAAGTAACTAAAATGTAAATGTCCTGTCAAGGAAAATCAACTCAAGGAAAATGTGACAATTACTGCCAAGTAATCATTTCAACACTACACTAGGTTTCCTAGGTTTGTCTGTTAGATACAATTAATGATGTATGTTGTACATATGATAAATGCTCCAAAATAATCAAATGGTTGCCCTGCTGCAGGATAATAACTTCCCATTCAATCCTCCAAAAATATATTTGAAAAAATCATTCCCTAGCCCAGTTGACAAAAAGGTAGTGGTGTAGTATTAACTTGAATCACCAAGAATAAAACTCACATTGTCATACATTTTTTATAAATTAGGAAGAGTAAATTCATTGTCTGAAAACTACCAGCATATTTCAGACCTAATATTTTCAAAGAGGTAGTATTTTGAAACTTGACAGCATTAACAAGACATGCCACGGTCATCTGAGTATTCACTCAACCCAGACAGGTGCACGCCCATCTCCGAGTGGTAGATGTGAGCTTTCGTTTCAAGTGCTTGTATGTCTGGTAGTCTGCTTTCACCGCTGCAGCCCATAAAAGAAACCCTGAAACAGACCCATGTGAAAGCCATGCCACCAGATTAAAATCCCAAATGCCATTACCAGAGGTGCAGTTTTGCGTAGCCACGTAACTGTCATACCATTCCACCAACTGGCAAATTCGGAGATCCGACAAGACATCTCTGTGTCCCAGAGACCTCCATCAGACTGGTCGTTCCTGTCTGACCATCTCTATGAACCCAAACCCAGCAACATTATTGGGACACTCGCTGAGTCTCCAGTGGGAATAGTGTCTAGTCATCATGGCCACACCAAGACCCTGTACTCACGACAACAGTGAGGACATAACCTGAGTTGGAGACGGACATGGTTATGGCATTATCTCTCAGGAGACAAGTGAGATAGTGAGATACAACGCCAGAGATAACACATGCAAGGCCTTGTAGGAGATAACACCCTCGGGAAGAGGTCTGATGTTGATCTGCTCTACAACAGATACATATAGTTCAAACAAGGTCAGGGGTCAGCTGAGCACAGTGTAGGTCCACTGACACAGAAGTGTCTGAACAGCATCCTGGAGGACACTGATAGGAAGCCTGAAAGGAAGGCGAATTAAAACCGTTTGAGATGAAGCTCTGAACTTTACTGGTTAGTGGTGGCTTGCAAGGTTAGAATGCTCTTGTGGAGAATATTTCCTTTCCACTATAAGTCATTAATCCTCCATGAAAACTATTCCACAGCCAAGGTAGCCCACATATTTTAGAAACAAGAACTGTGTTGTACCTGGAATCTGTGGGCTCAAATGGTATTCTCTGTGCTGCATATGCAGGTAACAAAAGGATTACTGTTACCAACCCGTCTGCGGTCCAAAGACCCATGGATGGGCATACTCTGGGCTCCATGGAGACAACAGCAGCAAGAGATCACCATGGAGATGAGGAGAAACAAGTTGTAAACACCCACGGTGACAACGACGTGGACACAGCCTCCAGATGCCAAGAAGGGATAACTGTCAAAACCAGTGTTAACAGGTATTAAGATCCCTTTTTATACCATCCACTGCTCAACATATTTAGACTGATTAAGGTTTTAAGTGTGGACTCTAAAAGGGAATTATAATTGGTATCTCATCTTAAGGCAACTATAGCTTTATTCTTCATCTTATACTACAACAGCAATTATAAAATGGATTAAAACCAACCAGTATGTCAAAGAGAGACATGTCTGTCTAGCCAAAATGTAGAACAAAAAAGCAAAGGGAACTGAAAAACATGAATCCACCAGAAAGGGAATCTGCTCACAGCTGGCGGATGAGTTTCATTTTAAACCCTTTCTATGAAATTTCACCAATTGATCTGAAGAGTGGGAAATCAAGGGACTGTATACCTAGTGTTTCCCTCTGTTGCCTGTGTGGAAATTACACCTGCATCTGGGATGACAATAATGCTTAATGTGTACTAATAGGACAATAGCACAATCAGGCCATTTGGGCATAAAGGTATACAGGGCCAGATAGCCTACAGGATGTATACAGCTCTGGAAGAAATTAAGGCACCACTGAAACTTTTTCTGTCCTTTCCAAAAAAGTTTGAAAAGGTTTTAAGTGAAAAACAGAAGGGTTCAAATAAAGAGACCACTTCAAATGGAATGCCTCTGTTCCTCACACAAAACGTTCCTTTTCAACTTTTTTGGAAAGGAAAGAAAGGCTCTCTTAATTTTTCCAGAGCAGTTTTTCTGAACTAGGTGAGGTGAGAAAGCCCAGTGGTAAGACATTGAAAGCCAATGCAGCAAAATAGAACTGGGTTGACATTCTATCAATATTGTCATTGAAGAAACATCTGATCTAAACCCCCAGGAATTGTTTGATTTAAAATTATAACTTTTTTAGTATAGAGACAAAAGAACAAACATCAGGAATTTGTTTCTCTATCGGGTTCAATTTGTTTGTTGTAGCGATCTGTGTTTTGTTCAGGCTTAGACCTGTCCTAAATAAATATTTTTGGGTTGCACATGCTATTGGTATTTTGGCCTGCATGTCATACTTGCCTCAGGTGGAACAGAAAAGCAACTGCCAGTTTAGTCATAGTGTCTATTTAATAACTGGTTATGCCATCTTCAGCTGCAATGACTGCAACCTAACCCTTCCAATAGCCGTTGATCAGTCTCTCACGTTGCAGTGGAGGTATTTTGGGCCACTCTTCCATTCAGAATGGCAGTGACTCAGCGACATGTGTGGGTTTTGGGCCACTGTCTTGCTGGATGACCCAGTTGCACTTAAGCATCCGCCCACAGATGGATGACCTGACATTTTCCCCTGGAACTCGCTTACAGCGGTATTCAATGTTGTTCAGGTCCTGAGGCAGTCAACCATCCTCAACATATCCTACTACTGTGCCATGTGTAACTGTTGTTCTGGGTTAATTTTGTGTAATGCCGTGTTTGGGTTCTCCAAATATGACTCGTGTTCATACATTTTTATTTTCCCTGGAGACATGTGTTTTCCAGTTGCCTTTTGGCAAAGATGAGTGGAAAATTGGAACATGGGTCTTGTAATGTTCTGTTGGTTGTTGCCTAACTGTTGAAATTAGGTTATAAAAAGAGATCGTTTCGTTCACACTATCAATATTAGGATTTGTTGAGATTCTAACATTCTCTGTTTAACGTGGCCAAAATGTATCTTAAAAAACAGACTAAGAACTTAGTGTTTTGATGAGGTTTACAGCCAGCTGCAGGGGCTAGTATAGTGACAGTACGTACTAGTATATTGCGCAACATGTTTTGCTCTGGTCAGAGCAATGAGAAGCACATGGCGAACTTCCTCCCTTCAGCACATTCAGTCTGAGCCCACACAATTTTATTATCATTTTGTTTACGAACATTGTTGCAAATATTGTAATAAGGCATATAACTGTCCAGACAACAAAGGCTTTAATTTGACGTATGTTAGAAAAATAAAATAAAAGGATTCCATATATATAACCTTTCTTAACCCTTCAAAATATAATGTCGTTGCAAGCAAGCAGCAGGTAAGATAGCCACTCATGTTGCTTTTAATATACAAAAAGGTTAACATCCAAAGAGGGTACAGTACAAAATAATTAAAATGTAATAGAGATCAACATGTAAAACAAACATAATACCTTATCGCGCAGTAAGAATGATTCCCCAGCTACCTGCCGTATTGTTGAGTTAGTTCGTGTGCTTCTGCTATACCTGTTGCTGGTAAACTTGTAATACAATATGTTTTGTTGCAAATAACGATAAATCAACTCCAATTGAAAGGTATTTTTTGAAAGATGAGGGTATTAGTTTAAACATCCAGTGGGCAAGAGAAAAAGTTCAATGCAGCTGTTTCACCCGGGCTCGTCCGTTTCTCATCACGTCAGCGACCTTTCTCTCATTGATTGGTCAATTCTTGTGTAATGGGCAGGCGTAAAACTAAGCAGTTTTAAGTAGTTAGCTAATACTAGAATAAATCGCTTGGGAAGATTCAGTTGAGTACGGTCGCTAGAAGAAAATTAGTTGATAGCGTATAGTTTGTGAGCGTGTTAAAAATGCAAAGCTGTGCAAAGTCTTGGGGGTTCCTGTTAGCCAAGTCGGTGAATCCTCGTGCACCTTGCAGACGCATATGTGGTAACAATCGTATCTTTGGGAAACTACAAAATAGAACCCAAAACGGAAAGTCTTTTGTTACTGTCCGGGGTCTTCAGACGTCTGCAGTGTATGCTTCCAGACAGATTGAAAGAATACTGCCGAGACACGATGATTTCGCAGAGAGGCATATTGGTCCAGGTGAAAGGGAGAAAAGAGAGATGCTGGAATTTCTTGGGCTAGAGGTAATATTCACACATTTGGATCATGAGCGAAATTATTGACCAATCGATCTAATTCAGCATAGGCGCTCAAGCGTGTTTTTTATCATAAGCATGACATAATGGAGTCTATAATGTTTAGTAGGCTTTGTTTTATTGAGTTTTGACAGATCTATACAATGCTTTTCAGTCGATCGCGCAGTTGATAGAAGATACAGTTCCAGAATCCATTCGTATTCAAAGAAGTATGAAAATGGACGATCCTCTGTGTAAGTTTCTATTCTTTCCATTATTTTTAACAGCACGTGTTATTGTTGATGTTTAATTGGGTAGACATGACCAGGAAAACCTCGAGACTAACCAATTATTCACTAATACCGTTATACATTTCTGCAGATTTGGTATGATTTTTTTAATCTTAGCATTTCAATGCATTTTTTTCTTAAATGTTCCTGTAACATTAAATGTTGGTTTGATATTTATTTGCTAGGGTTTTTGATGTTTTCTCAGTATATTTTAAAGGTTTCTTTTAACATGGGCGTAAATGAAGCCAAGCAAGCGAGTGGCTGAAATGTAGGTTGCACTCCTATTCTAGTGCCATTGTGAAGCGCTCTTCACTGTTAAGTCTTCCTTTGAACATATTTGGAGTTGTTTTTGCGAAACTCAACGAGCAGCACCAATCTCCTCCTGGGAAGCGGATGCTAATAGGATGGCAACTGGAGTGTAAAGTTCAGCCTTGAGCTCCTGTCCCAAGTCCAGTTCAATCTGGTTATAGCGCCAACATTACATCACAGTTGAATGAAATGTGCGAACGAGCTTCATGGGATTCCTAATATGGTTAATTGAACGTGTTTCTGTGATATTTCTCTCCCTTTATTACATTTAATGGTACTCAGACAGAATATCAGTTGATTAAGTGAATCGTGGTAGCTTTGAAATGTTCTACAAACAAAAATGTTTTATTGTCTACAACACTATTTTCTTGGCAAATCAGTGCGGCTTAATTACATCTGACATAGCCTACTCAAGGAAACCGTGTTATCACTAGAGATTCATAAGGTTATAAACACGAGTCTAAAAAAGAATAATACGTTGTATATGCTAATTTAACTTGTTCTGTAATATATTATTTATTGAAAGGAGGAGTAAGCAACCAATAAAATGAATATAACCACATCTTGTCGAATGCAATAAGCAAAAAAAGTCATACAGTACAGTTGATATTTTTGGAAAGTCACCGTTTTTTGCAAGGATAGCCTTACAGTACATGATTAATATTTTGCTAATATTTATTAATAATCCTCTTGTTAATAGTCATAACATTTGTCTTTGGTAATGTAACTTTTGGCCAGTGTATTGAGAAATACACAGATAGAACTTCACTTGTCTAATGCTGCAGCGGAACACATATTTATCAGCTTTTTATAAGTTCCCAACCTAATTATTGTGAAAAAAATGATTAACTGAATATTCACAATGATTGGACATTATTGTAGGTTGATGAGGTTAGTGGTTGGCTGGTGGGGGTGTAAGACCACCTTTGGTCACTCCTTTCTGCCACTGTTGAGTTTCATTATGAAGCAAGCCATGCTGAAGGAACAAACTGGTTTTTGCTTGTTCAGCTTTTTCGGGGCTTGGTTTGCAAAGCCAGCAAGGGATTCTCGCTTCAATTGATGTGCTGGGTGCTTCTAAATCAGGGTTTTCTGTCAGTTTTGTCCCAAAGTTTCTCAAAGTATCTTTCATTTCTCAGTCTGTGTATGTCTACAACCGGTTATATATTAATTTGTCTTGTTTTTAGATGACAAATGCTAAACATTTCTCCAAACTCTTCTTTTGTGCTGCATTTTTTTTATGCATAATTGCTTTACTGTAAAAATACTTTCAGCCGCCTAAACAAACAAAATCAAAAAGAGTAAATGTTAGGCTTGTTGGTATACTGCATAATAAATCTCAGAAAAAATGCCTGTCCTGGATATGAGAGTAGTTTGGGCACTCAGTTCAGATGACCTGTATTGTCTGTTCCTTGTTCAGGGAGTTGCTAAGCAGCAAGGGCATGCGAGAGGAATTCCAGTGTCTCTGTGTATCGTCGGTGGATAGTCCCTGCAGGACTAGGGAATTAGGCTAGATAACTAGCCATTGGGAAGGGGCCCATGTGATGCACATCATAGTCCCCTCCAATGCATAGAAATATAATGAAGGTCACACAAGATGTGCAGTGAACATCCAGTGACACAACGCTCCCATGTTTAAAGTCCAATCCACTTAGTTTTTACAGTGAAATTGACCGCTACATTCCCATTTGGTTTGTTCAGAAAATGTGCGGTAATAATGGTTTTCAAATTGGTCTCATGCAAGCATCTCAGGAAAACCACATCTCCATCTTGTTTGAATTCGATACACTCATAGTCATAAAGCAGTCCATTGCCAGGGTGGGAGAAATTATACCATCAATCTTGTCCAGTTTTTCTGTCGAAATTAAGAAATGTATTTATTGTGTATATCCATCCTTTTCTTTCTCACATTTATGCAGGTGAGAATGAAGTCTTAGATCATCTTCAAAAGATTGCTTCAAAGAACAAGGTGTGGAGGTCTTATATTGGAATGGGTTACTACAATTGCTCAGTGCCTCCCGTTATACAAAGAAATCTTCTGGAGAACTCTGGATGGTAAGGGTCTTTTGCACGAGGACACATGCACACAGTTGTGATGTTTTTCTCTGTAGCCATCCATCAGTAGGGCGGGCTATATTAGATTATGTATCAAATTTTCTTAACTGGATGATCCGCTAGTCGTTAAAGCATTGAGTGGAAAACTTCTGCTTAGTCTTGTGACTTTGGGAAAACATATCCAGCGCAGATTAGCACATTAAGTGACATCCTCACATCTTGCAATTTATTTTTGTCCCACTACAAATAACAGACAACATTGTTAATCGTATTTCTGTCAATTCACACCCACTTTCTACCAGAATTGTGATTCCTTGAAAGACACAATTATGTCGTTGATATTTTAGTGGCTCGTGTAGGTGTGTCGCTGTAATGAATTGTGTGTCCTCAGGGTGACTCAGTACACGCCGTATCAGCCGGAGGTGGCTCAGGGCCGCCTGGAGAGTCTACTCAACTACCAGACCATGATCTGTGACATCACCGGCATGGCTGTGGCCAATGCCTCCCTGCTTGATGAAGCTACAGCCGCCGCTGAGGCCATGCAGCTCTGTCATAGGTGAGGGCAGAATAAACCTCCGCGGGATGTAGTGGTTGACTCTGAAAGGGCAGTTCGAATAAGTTGAATTGGCAGGTTGGCTCTTCTAGAAATTGGGCTTTCCTGGCCAGGTCACTTGGGAACATCTCCTAATTTCACTGCGTCATTTATTGCGGTCAAATGCTCTCAGGCAGAACAAACGAAGGACGTTCTACATCGATCCACGCTGCCACCCTCAGACGATCGCCGTGGTGCAGACCAGAGCTAAGTACGGGCAGCTTTTCAATGCACCTTTCAGGCCAAGTTTCAAACTCTGTGGCAGAAGCAGCTTCTTAAATATGGCCGCTGTGCTCTGTGATTTGTGGCTAACAGCTACATCGGGGTGAAGACTATGTTAAAGCTGCCTCACGAGATGGACTTCAGTGGGAAGGATGTGAGCGGCGTTCTGTTCCAGTACCCAGACACAGACGGCAGGGTGGAAGATTTCAGCGCCCTGGTGGACCGGGCTCACAAGGGAGGGGTAAGAGAGCTGCCACACCCAAAATTGGTAGAGATCGTATAGCTAGGATCACATCTAGCATGCGGAATGTTGAGGGCCGGTTGTTGGATTCGGCAAGATCCGGAAGGAATGCGGGTTAATCAGCTGCTGTTTGAGAAGTTGGAAGCGTGCGTGCGTGCGTGCGTGCGTGGGTGCGTGCGTGGGTGCACTCCCAGTGAAGCTTTTCCGTCTACTCCCGCTAGGCTCTGGCCTGCTGTGCCACCGATCTGCTGGCCCTGTGTGTTCTACGCCCCCCGGGGGAGTTTGGGGTGGACATCGCCCTGGGCAGCTCCCAGAGGTTCGGAGTCCCCCTCTGCTACGGTGGTCCCCACGCCGCCTTCTTCTCCGTCAAAGAGAACTTGGTCAGGATGATGCCTGGCCGGATGGTGGGAGTGACCAGGTGACCTTTGCACTTGTTTCAGAATCAAAGACCGCTCGGTTGGTGATGTTCAGCATTGTCAGATCGAGGCCGACCTCATATAATTGAACAATGCACATGGGGCGTAACGTCTGCCTGGAAGCGTATGTTGGTTTTACCGGTCTTTTGTTCACATCCAGGGATGCAGCTGGTAAGGAGGTTTACCGCCTGGCCCTACAGACAAGAGAGCAGCACATCCGCCGGGACAAGGCCACCAGCAACATTTGCACAGCACAGGTACTGCAGTCCTGAGTGAAAAGCAGCACGCTGAGCCTACAGCGGGCAGTGACCCCCTGACCAGCAAACCCCTGACCAGCAAACCCCCCACCCACTGAAGCGCTGTCTGTGTCTTTCAGGCTCTGCTGGCCAACATGGCCGCCATGTTTGGGGTGTATCATGGACCCCAGGGTTTAAAGCACATTGCCGAGAGGACTCACCATGCTACACTGATCCTGGCTGAGGGTATGTTCCCTGCTCTTCCAAAATTCAGACGTTAACAAATGCATCCACAAGCGTGCATTGAAGGACAACAGGGACATTTTGACTTTCGGGACCAATTACACGCTTTATGTTGTTTGTAATGCTTTTCTTTCCCTCTTTTTGCAACAGGTTTGAAGCGGGCAGGACACAGGCTGCACAGTGAGATGTTCTTCGATACACTAAAGGTTGGCTGCAGTGTGGCAGCCAAAGACATTCTGGAGAGGGCTGTCCAAAGGGAGATCAACTTGCGTGTCTACAGCGAGGGAGTGGTGAGCAGTGTATCAGATGTACCTCTAGCAAAAGGGCTACTTCAAATGTGCTTTAGCGAGCGGTTACATATAGGCATATCAAGTGTTTCCATGTGCATGGTAGTGTATAAGAGTACCTTTTCAAAATGTGCTCACAGGAACAAAGATAGCAGTGAACAAGATGCTCATACTGGAAGACCTCCCTGTAGATATTACCATGGGCCTAGTTCAGAACAGTAAAATGTTGCAAAATGTTCCAATAGAAACAGCGTTTACTAAATAGAGCTCAGAGGATTCTATCATACACTCTTATCTGCAGCATTTTACTAGTAGCACCTCATGTAAGAATCCACGGGGCTTGTTTCTTTAGCATGCCTTAATCACGCATTTGTAGCATCGTGCTATTGGTTGAATGTTTTCTGTGTTTCTAGTTAGGCGTGTCTCTGGATGAGACAGTTACAGAGAGAGACTTGGACGATCTGCTCTGGGTTTTTGGATGTGAATCCTCTGCGGTATGTGATTTGCTTTAAAAGGTTCACTGCTATGTTAGGCATATAGTCAGAATTTACCCTATTACTTTACCCTCTTGCATATCTAATTATATCAACATTTCCAGGAGCTGATTGCGGAGAAGATGGGTGAAAGGGTGAAAGGCATAATGGGCAGTGCTTTTAAGAGGACCAGCAAATACCTCGCCCACACCGTTTTTAACAGGTGTGTATGTTTACAGTGACCTGATGTCACAATACTGTGCTCTGTGGGACAAGGACGCTAAAAACTAGATTCACTCAACGTTTTGGGTGTTGAGGTGAAATCCTGATTCAGTCTAATTCTTCCTCCCATGTAGCTATCACTCTGAGACCAACATTGTGCGATACATGAAACGCTTGGAGAACAAGGACATCTCTCTGGTTCACAGCATGATCCCACTAGTGAGTCCCAGGAGAAAGCAAAGAATAAATGCTTTCGTTTGGAGTTTATCTTTTTGCAACGGTCTGAATACTTCTCCAAAAATATTACTTGGCCATCACCTTCAGTAATATTCGTGTTGTTTTTCCTGTCAGGGTTCATGCACAATGAAGTTGAACAGTTCATCAGAGCTCATGGTGAGTTAATAACAGGTTTGCAGTCAACTTGAATTGAAGGTAGTCAATTTAAGAAGTGAATGGAAATTCTGTTTCAGTATTTAAGTATAATGTAAAGCATACTTTGACATTGCTCAATGACATGTTAAAGTGTGCTTTGTTTTTGTGTTTAAACATGATTTAAATACATATGGGAATGCAATACCTCAATTCAAGTTGACCCCAATATAGTATATGTTGTAAGTAGGCCCCACTCTTTTTGTTACAAGGTGGAATATAAAAGTATATTTTAGTCAACATTTTAACTTGACTATATTCACTGTATTCTTGGTAAGCCACTGCATTGTATGTTTGACCTTTTTATGTTTTGGTTGGTTATTTGGCCTGTGCATAGCTGCATCTAATTTCTTTGGTGTCCTGAAAAACTCCGCCTTCGCTGATATCAAACCTACTCAGACCATAGAGGAACCCGCCATTCTGGCAGTTACTCAGTTATGCAAAGCATTTAGGACAGAAACTGTTGTCTTTTGTCTTGTTTTTGGTGCAGGGGTTGAGCAGGGGTTGTCTTGAAATCAATGTCAACCCCATTTGGTGGTGTTGCGGTAACTTTGTGTAGACTTATCTGTTAGTATCTGACACTCCCACCTTTCTCTGTTCCATTTGTTCTCTCCTGCTGGTTTTAGCCCATCACCTGGAATGAGTTTGCAAACCTTCACCCCTTCTGTCCCCTGGACCAGGCGGAAGGATATCAGCAGCTCTTCCGGCAGCTGGAGAGGGACCTCTGTGAGGTGACCGGCTATGACAGGATCTCCTTTCAACCCAACAGGTGAACCTGAGTCTCTGGGGTTTTAATCGCCCAAACCGATCATTCAAGTGTGATTTGCCAAACCCAATCGGTTACGCTCACCCAGTGCTAATTCTTAGGAGTTCATAGAAATGCTGTGCAACGTCTGCCTGGTTTGAAAGATAGCGGCCTGGTTATTAAAATTCTATTCCATGCTTTCCATTACGCCCATTGACTGACCTTTGAACTCTGCACGTTTGGATGATTACACCAAGGCAGGATGTCACCGGGAGCCTGGCTGATATAGTAACAGACTGTATGTCCTTGTATTTCAGTGGTGCTCAGGGGGAATATGCTGGGCTTGCAGCTATCAAAGCCTACCTGAACTCTATAGGAGAGGCCCATAGAACAGTAAGTATGGTTCTGAATAGATAAATGATCATTTCAACAAAGGTCCTGTTGAGTCAACATAACCCATCTATGGTTAATTATCATAGTGGGTCATACAGTTGAGGATTATTTTGGGTTTGTGCACTTTCACTGATTAATTTTCAGTCTGAATATTTGCTGCTGTCAGCCATTTTCCTGTGTAATAAATCTCACAGTGTTGCACACGGAATACTTAGAGCCAAGTTCAATCTTTTATTTATTAGTGCACGTAAAGCCATAAAGAGACTTGTTTTAGGCAAGGCCTGTTTAAAGATATGATGATAAAAATAATCAAACAATTTGCTGACAGACATTGCCCTCTCTGAAGAGTACAGGGTTGTCTTGGGAATGTACAGAGGAACTGTTAAAAGTAGCCAAGTTTCACAATGTGCTTGGTTGCATTGTTTTGAGGACATTGGGAGATGGGAATATGATAGCAAGTATCAAGCCATTTGGCCTTTGTTTTGTTTTTTTAACAACTCCCTCATAAGCAACTAAGATAATGTGAGCTCTTGAAACGGCCAAGGTCCACAGTCCACAGCAAATGAAGTATGGAAAAAAAACCTATCTGGATTTTACCACATTTCAAGATTCCATATTTGGTGATTTTTAAGACTTTGGGAACAGTATGCCACGGACTAAATGGATTGGTCTGTTTTTCCCATCATGGGTTACCTACAAAACAAACAGGTTGTGGTGACCGTTTGTGACAGTGTTGCAAGATGTGGCCCCTAATAAGGAATATAATCAATGAATGACCTATTCTAAATCATCCATTGACTGAGCGAAGGCAGTTATGGACAGTCTGTAACGTGAAGATCACGTTGTGTTTGCTTGTCAAATGATTGCACTAATGCAAGAATGTCTTACATACGGCAAATTCCCTCGATCTTTGGGGTGAAAAAGCGATGGTCAATATTAAAATCACCAAATCCAAACTACACTGACGAGCCAAAACATTATCGCCACCCAGGCGAGATGTGAATAACGTTGATCGTCTCCTGAATGTTCCTTTCGATCAGGTTTGCCTGATACCCAAATCAGCCCATGGCACCAATCCGGCAAGCGCCCAAATGGCTGGCATGAAGGTGCAGGTGGTGGAGGTGGACAAGGATGGCAACATTGACATGGCAAACCTGCAGGCGCTGGTAAGAGCTGTTTGGCGTGATTCACCGTTACAGAAGAGCCTTTCAGTCCAAACGTTAGACAAAACGAATTATGATTTTGTCCAAAAGTTGGACAAAATCATAATTAAATAACCAGTTGACATACTTGACTCAATACACACATGTTGTATATCACAAAACACTGTCTGTCCTGTTATATATTTTATTTTAAAACATTGAAACTTAATTTTTGCATTCTGAATTTTTTTTATATTGGGGAGAATCGGTAAATATGAAATATGTTGCTTGCTTAAATATTTAGTCCACACATATTTATAGTGTATTTGGTAGTAACTTCAATGCAACAATAGTTTTAAGTATTTTCAGGATGGTATGAACCAGATTTCCACACTGATTCAGAGTGATTATGCAAGCTTTCTCAGATTTCTGGTTGGTTGGACTATCCTGGATGACCACCATTTGAAAATAGTACCATAGACTCTCACTGGGATTGATCCTAGGACTTTGGCTGGGCCCGCTGTAGGAAAGACACCTGTTTGTACTTGCGCCACCCACTGAATGGAGTTACCCATAACTCCCCTCTCAGGTGGACAAACACAAGACTAACCTGGCAGCCATGATGATCACGTACCCCTCCACCTTCGGTGTGTTTGAGGAGAGCATTAGTGATGTGTGCAGTCTCATCCACCAGAACGGAGGGCAGGTCTACCTTGACGGTGCCAATATGAACGCACAGGTGAGTGAACAAAATGTGGGTGTCATGTTGCTGAAGCAGAGGAGCAAATGTCACAATGAGTACCACAAGAAACTGGACTCATGGGGACCTTTTGCCAGTCACCATGAGGCAACAATACATTTCTGGCTCAGGGTTTAGGTTTAGTGTCAAACTTATAATTAATTAGCGTGCGCGTGCGTGCGTGCGTGTCTAAGAGTCTTGGGAGTGCATGGGAGCTCACTTCTACAGTGTACAGAGAGGGTGACTTATGTGTCGCCCTGTCATCACCTTTCCCTGCCTGTCCCGCCCCTTCCAGGTTGGCCTGTGTCGCCCGGGTGATTATGGATCAGATGTGTCTCACTTGAACCTCCACAAGACCTTCTGTATCCCCCATGGAGGTGGAGGACCAGGGATGGGACCCATTGGGGTGTAAGTGACCATATCTGGACAGTTTCTCTCACGCTGATGTGTAAAGAAAACCAGATCCTAAAATAAAGGTATAATGAATGGGAAGATCATTTTGTGGTCAGTTGCCTTGGGCTGTAATCACTCCGGGTAATAGGGATTAATGTGAACACTACTGGACAACTAATGACTGTTTAGATGTATTTTATCGATAGTATACCCTAGGCCACCATAAGCAAGGACTTTGTGTGTGTGTGTGTGTGTGTGTGTTAAACAGGAAGGAGCACTTGGCTCCGTTCCTGCCCAGCCACCCAGTAGTCACCATGTCAGCTGGCAACATGTCCAGCTCCCTGGGCACCATCAGTGCTGCCCCCTGGGGCTCCAGTGCCATTCTGCCCATCTCCTGGGCTTACATCAAGGTCAGTACTTCAGGACGGTACCTATCCTGTGATTGAATGCGTTTAAATTAATGACGGATAGATTTATGAATTGTGCGACTCCAGATACTGTGATCTTGAGCTAATTGTAAGGGTTAAAAAACTTTGGAAACGGCAAGATTTCACAATTGCCCAAATGACTTCATGTAGCCCCTCTTGTGTTACTTTGTGTAGATGATGGGAGCCAAGGGGCTGGTTCACGCCACAGAGGTGGCTATCCTAAATGCAAACTACATGGCCAAAAGACTGGAGAGTCACTACAAGATCCTTTTCAAGGGCAGAAAAGGTGAGTGGGGGAAGTTATCTTCCCATGTGGTTTCCTGTGTCTGTCACTCGTATGCCGACTCAAAGCCAGTGTTGATTGAATAAACATTTGGTGGTTGGGGCCCACAGGTTTTTGTGCTCATGAGTTCATTTTGGACGTGCGGCCATTCAAGAAGACGGCCAACATTGAAGCGGTGGATGTGGCAAAAAGGCTACAGGACTATGGTGAGCTGGAATGGTTGGTTTCTGCTTCAAGGCGTGGTCTGCCTCTTTCTATAGATTACTCAAGTGACAAAGAATTTAGGATGAGTTTGCTTTCATTTTATTTGACTAAAGCCCCTCCTCCCTGTGTCTAATCATGGCCAGGTTTCCACGCCCCCACCATGTCATGGCCTGTAGCAGGAACCCTGATGATTGAGCCCACAGAGTCGGAGGACAAGGCAGAGATGGACCGCTTCTGTGACGCCTTGATGGGAATCAGACAGGAAATAGCGGACATTGAGGAAGGCAGGATGGATGCCCGCATTAACCCACTGAAGGTACAGAGCTGGCCTGAATCAAAGAGACCCGGCTGGGTTTGTCCATGAAACGTTGCTGGAGTCTGGTACCTCTGACTACATGAGTCGTTGTCAATTGATATGAAGGAAATTGTTGCAATGTTTACTAAAAGCTATAAAAAAATCTGCTATGCTATTCCCCTTGTAAACACTAGAGGGAGGAACATAACAATTTCTGCTTTAGTCTAACAGTGTCAAATTCAATCTATCACACTATAGATGGAAAACCCTCTACTTTCACAATAGAATCATGTTTCATGTGATCCAGACACACTCTGCAGGGCTTGAGTGTCTCGATCAAATATAAATGTGAAAGTTGAAAACTGAATATGGTCATTTAAGAAATAACAGATTGTGATAAAACACGCAGTAACTCTAAAGGACAACATTGTTATTGTATCATAGAGCAAGCCTTGCTATGTACTGTATGAGCTGTTGTATATTGCGAGTGCAGCTGAAATAGGTGTTTACTTGGGTTTCCACACAGATGGCCCCTCACTCCCTAGCTAGCATCACGTCCTCCACCTGGGATCGACCCTATTCCAGGGAGTACGCTGCTTTCCCCCTGGTGAGTATTCCCTCTGGAAAACATCACAACACACCACTGTCTCCACTTCCCTTCAAGCTAAACATTTATTTCCCTCTAAGCTAAATGTTTCCATTTCAATTGTGAAAATGTTTGTGCACACTTTCTCTGTCTCTCTCTCTCTGTCTCTCTCTGTCTCTCTCTGTCTCTGTCTGTCTCTGTCTGTCTCTGTCTGTCTCTGTCTGTCTCTGTCTGTCTCTGTCTGTCTCTGTCTGTCTCTGTCTCTCTGTCTCTCTCTCTCCTATTATTAATAAATGTAAGCCACCACTCACCATTTTCCCCTCTTTTTAAAACAGCCATTTGTGAGGCCTGAGACCAAGTTCTGGCCATCCATCTCCAGGATCGACGACATCTATGGTGACCAGCACCTGGTGTGCACCTGCCCTCCCATGGACGTGTACGAGTCGCCGTATGAGGAGAAGAGGGCTTCGTCATGACACCAACGCCTCCGTTACACCAGCCGTCAACGACATTCATCACAATTCCAACGTCAGAAAATCGACATTCTGAAAGAATTGTGTATCGTACGTCTTTTGTTTTTCTGTATTTTAATTCTTTACCCTCGGTGCCTCAACTCTAGCCATATTCTACATTGTACAGATAGTTGCATTGACGCTCCCTTCATGCTGTTTCATTCTCTTAAGTACTGGCTATGAGCTGATCTTCATCCGTGTAGGTGTTTTGTTAATATTTGCTATGCATTCCTTGTATAAAAAGTTTAAATGTGTATTTTGACACTTGTTTGCCTAATCCCCTAGAAGTCTTTGAAGATGTTAGACATTTTTATGAATAGTTTTCTAATCTTTAAATGATTTGTTTTATTAAACTTTGTGTCTGGATCTTTTTGTCCAGTTTTGGAAGTTGACTTTAATAAATTAGGATTGAAATGATGAAACACTGCCATCTAGGTGTGAATGGTAAAACAGCACTATTTTTCCACTATTCAGTAGCACCAGGTTGCTAAAATTGGTCCTTTTTGAATCTGTGTACTTCTGAAGAATTTTGCCTGAAGAATATATCCTTTTGTACCTCTTTGGTGCCATCAAATGCTTGCACAATGCCCAAAATTACCAGATTTCGGTCATATGTGCCAAAAAACATTGCAATTTCTAACCATTATTGTGATTTGATCTGCTATAAGCCAAGAGATTAAACCCAGAGTGACACACATACAGTAGGTCATATTACCAGATGTTTTCCATACCCTCCCTTATCATAGTGACCTGGCAAACTACCCATCTGTCTAGCAAAATGTGAAAGCACTCAACACTGCGCCTAGTTGCTGTACTAAGTTAGTGTTCTAGAATTACATATGCTACACTGGGTTGGACAGTGGTTCACAGTCCCCCAATATCATAATGGACAATAATCTAACATTACAATGGCTGAGTGATATCAGCCCATTCATACTTTCCTAACCCAGGATCAGAGTGTGTAAAGGATCTGTCAAGTGGTGCAAAACAAGCAATGAAACATGCAAGCATTTGGATGTCTCTCTAAATGATAGCAATTTGTTTTACCACTCTGCAGTCTGTCAATAGTTTAATGTTGACCATAATGCCTTGAAAAGTGGAGAAAGTATAGTGGGAAACTTCCGCAGTTGAACTGGTTCATAGGGTGCCTGGAAAGCCAGTTAGTCTGAATACCCAACACTGAAGTTGCATTTAAATGACATGCGTGGGAAAGATGCATGTTCTTAGTTGGAATCTGGCTCTAAGTGAATATTGCAGTCCTTGTGACTCCATCTCCAACTGTCAAAGGTCATGGCGTTTGAAGTATTACAGTTCAAAGAATAAATGTCCCCATCAGATTGCAAATGGGTGAAATGAGAACCTCAGACAAATTTAACCCTATGAACTGATATTCATGCTGTTGCTTTTCCAAGAGTCTTACAGTTTCTGGATCATTCAAGTTGACCCTGCTCTAATGTTGCTACATTAGACCGGAAAAAAATTCTCTCTTGTTCTTTCTGGTCGTTTAAGCAAAACAGACAAATACTTGTGCTATTTCTAAATGTATTAAACTTGGTCTGGTTAGAGTTTGATTGTGAAATTACAGTAGCAAATCCATTTGAAAGAAATCCAAAGTTGAAGCAAGTACAAAATGTTATATGCATCACTGTAAATAAACTTTGCCATCAAAAAATTGTAATAAGAGTTTTTGTAATATAAATAACAGCCATCAACAAATAACAGTTTTCTTCTAAAACACTTTTACAAAGCATTGAATTAAGGGTCTGATTAACTTTGTACACAAGATGTGTTTAAATTTTTGTCATAATGGGCAATTGTGTGTAAATTAATGGGAAAAGTCCAAAACAAAATGTGAATACTTTCTGAAGGGACTGCATTTATCAACAATATTTATGTCCACAAATAGCTGTGGCAATAAGTATTAGCACTTTTGCACATTGTTCAAATGCCTCATATTAACATAACAAAATATACATTTACAAATTGAAATAAACTGAAATGGGATTTACATAATTGACACCCTAAACTAGTTGGTAGCACAGTCTTTTACCAAAATAACTGCAAACACCTCAGCACTTGCATTATGGTCCAATAGTCAATGCTGACTACTTCAGAGCAGTCCAGTGTTCTGTCTCAAAGCATTCCTGGGTGCTTTCTGAATTGGGTTTTGGGTCCTGCTGGAAACACTGTCCTGCTGAAATGTCATGACCTTTGACAGTAATCTTGTCTCACGACCACATCCTGGGAGGTTGGCTATAGTTGCATACTTGATAACATTGTGTACACTGAAGAGGAACATTGAGTTCTCTGCAGATGGACCTGTAGCTTTCAGATTGTCCATGCTTGGCTACAATCTTGTGTCAGACCTCAGTTTTCTCTGTGCTCATTGTATACGCACAATGACACAAAAGAGAAGCAATCTTTTTCTCTTTTCGAACTAGTTGATTGAGTGATTGTCATATTGCAGGCACCTGCAACTCATCACAGGTGAGTTCAATTGTAAAGTATTGAAGAATCACCTGCTTACAATCAAATCGTTTTTAACTTCTTCCAAAAGGTGCTTAAATAATATCTGGGTATATCAGGATATTCTTCTGAGAAGTTAAAATTATTTACATTATTTTTGGATATGAAACCCAAAGAAATAACTATAGAGATAATCAATGAACTTTGACAATGTGACAATAAAAAGTGATTTTTTTTAATAAAGTCGAAGTGGGACAATACTTTGAGCTGTAACTGTAAATATATATGTACATTGACTTGCTTGAATGCCTGAAATTGAAGCTTTGACAATATATTCAAGGACTGAAGTCTAAGCACTGTAAATACACTGCATTTAGTTAGCACAGTGCTAAAGCAGACATTTTATTCAGTGAATTGTAACACATTAACAACAGTAACTGAGATCATGGTCTTAAAGATATACACAGACGTTAAAAAGATAAGTAACAATTTGACAACTGTTGTTTATAGTGCAACGGTAACTTATTTTGAAAATGAAGTAAATTGGCATTTGTAAACTAATTGCTTGATGGAATTTACTAATAATCTACTATAAGCCAGCAGGGCACTGATACATTCAGTCTATACATTCCAACAGTCAAATGAAAATGAGATGGTAATACAACAAAGTGATGATAGAACAAAACAAGGCACGGGTGGCATGTAAAGTGCTCAGGTTGCAATGTGCAACAGCATTGTGAAAAAGAGCCATTAAATAATAGGATAATTGCACTTGACATTTCGACACATGCAGGCAAAGCTGCACACAGAAAGTACTTACAGTATCTTGACTTAGATTAAGTGCATAAGTGATGCTAGCAGCACGTCTGACATTAAAGTACCATTAGATGTAGTTATATATAGCATCGGAGGAGAAAAACATTAAAAATATAAATAACTTTCTAGATTTGCATACAACTACTCATAAAAGTATTGCCTAGTCTATGACTTAGCTGTTCTACAGAAATCAGCGAATATTTAAATACACAGCAGTTATTAAAAAATGAAATAAAACACTACAGCGACTTTGGTTTAAACACCCAGTGGTGAGAAAATGGATAAACCCTTTAGGATTGTCAGGGTTTCTCAAAACATTTGAGCTAGATTGTCATCAAATATTTATGAAATGCCTAATAAAAGATAACAGTAACCTATTATTACATAAAACAATTACATTTTAAATTTTTCTTTCTAAAACAAATGTATCCAATGTTGGGAAAAAATGTCCCTTCCCAAATTGCCCGTTAAGCACCTTATGCACTTGCAGAGATCACAGAGGGTTCGACAGGTGTTAGTAATCTGGTAATCACTCCAACTTTCCCTCTGATAGACGTAAAATCCAAACTACTTAAATCAGCCACTTTTAGATCTCTACAAGTACATAGGTTGTTGGGCATAGGGGTCCATTTGGCACTGGACCAAAGTATGTTAACCTTTAGGGGTTCTAGATTACTTAAAGGACCATTACTGTCTGCTCTTTACAACAAAGGTCTGGAACGAGTGTCATACACAGAGCTGTTGATGCCAGTCAGTTTAGGAAGCGTTACAAAACCATTTTTAAACCAGCAGGTCCACCAATCCAAGGTCAGGCAATATAAATATTGAAGAAAATGCAACACCATTATTACTCCTTCCTTGAGTGAGTGCTAACAGAATAAAAGTAAGGCATAGAATTATTCAAGTCAAAATAACCTGAGAGTAATTATTGTCTTTGGAACTCCATGCCTCTCATTATCTTATGTTCGTTTTTATGGAGTCCACAATCAATAAAAACTGAAGGATTGTGTGCATGGGAAAATATTACGTTTGCCCAACAGCACCCGGATATTTCAGTACAACATTGAAAGAATTTACTTTGGACTGATGCGTCAAAACAAATTCCTACAAATGGGGTCCACAAGCTACTGATGCGAAGGTTCACATACTTTTTACAACAAAAATGTAATATGATGAATTCAGTCAAATAATTTATTTTTGTAATTCAAATAAATATTTGTTTATCTAGTGTCATCACAATAACTGGAAGTCTATGGTATAATTCGGTAGAAGACAAGTCTATGGTATGATTCAGTAGTGGACAGTGGAAACCAAATTTCACAATTGAGGCAGTGTTCATTTAAATCCTGAAGTATCTGAATAATAAGAATAAAACCCTGACTACACTCAAGTAAACTCAGACTAGAACCAACCGAAGAGATTAAGAACAGCAAGCATATCGTCACACCTTAAACAGATTAAAACAATTAGCAGTCGCTCTCACACACAACCACCTTTCCTCCCATCCTAAAACGCAGGCCTTTAGTAGTCTCTAAATATGACTCACTGGTAGCTGCAATCCTCCTCTCTACAAGACGGTCCACAAAAACCACAAACACACCAGATATGATGAGAACCAATCCAGACAGGTAGAAGCCTGCGGCATAGCCAGCGGACAGGTCAACCAGCCAACCTGTGCCAAGGAGAGAAGTAGGAGACATCTGAGACCACACAACAACTGCCCTGGATAATAAAACCAGCAGCGCCACTGAAGCAAGGCCTTGTTCATCCCAATCTCTCACCTGCAGCAGGTGGGCCAATGAAGCCTCCGATGCTTCTGAAGAGCATGAACAGTCCCAGGCCGCTGTCGAACCTCTCCAGTCCAACAACGTCCACGATGGACGTCACATGGATGGCCACCACGCAGCCAAACAGAAAACCACAGAGTAAGGAGAAGACCAAGAGGACGCCGTAGTCTTTTCCAATGGGCAGCAGAAGCAGCACCACCCCCAGCATGATGACCACCATCGTCAGCAGCTGAAGGTTCCTCACCAGCCTCAGGTTGGCTAGCCAACCGCAGACCAAACGACCAAACAGGTCAGCCAAAGCCAGGACAGAGAGGATGGACGCCGCCCAGTAGTTCTCCAATCCCAGGCTGGTGGCATAGGGAACCAAGAAAAGTGGTGGGATGAAAAAGCCAACGGCAGCTAAAATGGCAAACAGGATGTAGAGTAGCAGTTCTGGTTTCCGTAGCAATGACCACTGGAAGCTTAGCTTCTTCTTTGGTGTCGGTTCTGCTGAAGTTTTGGACACCATTATTTGTCCCAAATTTGGTTTGGTGGGACTCAGAGGTTTGGATGCCAGAGGTCTCATGAGGGACCCACAGACACAGAGATTAAGCTGAAGGCTCCCAATAATGAGCAGAGCTCCCCGCCAGGTGTAGACCTCGATGAGCCACTGAAAGAAAGGACTGAATACCATGGCAAAGACACACTCACCACAGCTGGCGATGGCATACGCTATGGGACGCCACCTCAGGAAGTAATGGCTTACCATGCTGTTAGCTGGCACCCACGAAAATGAAAGTCCTAAACCTGCAGAAAAAAAGAGAAGGACTTAAGATTCCAAAACGGCCTTTTTTGTAAACGTCTGTGCTCAAATAGAATAAGTTAATACAGTGAATCAAAAATTACAATTCAATTTGTTTTGCTAGTATGTGTTCTGTACGGGTTTTAGCCTAACTGGTAGGTTTTATGGACTGGTAAGTGATGATATGGGTATAATGTCACGTGATTGGCTACTGATAACACTGTGTCGCAATACTGAGGATCTTAATAGCAAATTATACATTACTCACCACTGCACTGGTGAGTAATGTAACTCAAAGACATTTCATACCTTGCAGTACACCAATGCTGAGGTACATCCATGGAAGGCTGAGGTCAAGAGAAGCCAGCATCATCCCTGACGCAGCAAGAAGCCCTCCCATTATGATGACTGACCTCTGGGTAAAGTGCATGCTCAGGATACTGGCCACTGGGGCTGGAGATGACAAACATGAATTCACTGTCCCAGTGGAGAGCTTTGTAACTGCTGGCCCACTGGCCAGATTCAGGTGTTTACGGTGTTTACGGTGGACTACCTCAGAGCAAAACCAGGAGCGGAATTTGGTAGCTAATTTCTTGAGCAGAGCATGTTTGTTAGGGCTGTAAGTATAGGCCTTCCACTTCTTAATAATCACATTGACAGTGCCCCCACTGGATATTCAAGGTCTTTGAAATAATCGTGTCTCTAATCGGTGTCCCTTAGTTCTTTTGAAAGCTTCTTGAAGCTCACGGTTTACCGTTTGCTTTGCTATTCAATGACAAACAGAGGGAACCTACATAAACTGCTCCATTTATCCTGAAATCATGCAAATCCTGAAATTAATGTTATTTAAATATGTTTTTATATTTCAGGGAGGAAAATGGTTGAAGAACACAGAAAAACAATAAGCCTTCATTTCTCTTTATTTTATGAAAAAATGAATGCATTCCAGTTAATTTCACATTTTGGCCATGATTCCTTTTACATGGAAATGTACAATAATTAAATGCAGACCTTTAACTGATTAACACTATTTTTATACTGCAAAACAAACAGACAAGTTGTCCTCAGCCTCACTCACCTCCCAAGTGAAATATGACTATCATAGTGGAGGTCACCCATGATGTAGTGCTGGTAAGGACTCCAAAGTGGTTCTGGATCTCCAGGAAGAAGAGGCCAAAGTTCTTAAGGACTCCTGCAGTGAGGCCCATTATGAAGAAGGCTGAGGTGACCACCACCCATCCAAAGCCCCCATCAGGGGGCCCACCAGCTTGACTGGCCTTCATACTGGCTTTCTGCATCACAGCTGTACAGCTAGAATAGAACATACGTACAGTAGGCATATGTCCACAATGATGATCGTGAAATGCGTAATAGTGTATGCGTAACATACACTTAGGTCAGCACAATGTATCACAAAAGGGTTTTGTGATTCAAACCACTTCTGAATTTCTTTTTACAGACCTCCTAAGAGACACAAGACTTTTGAGAATGAACTAGGCAGACTAGGGGTTGTATAAATACGGCAAGAAAATTATATCTGTATCAAGTTGAGTATTTTGTTCACTCAGGTTCCCTTTTTGATATTAGGTAGAAATTATATTAATGTATAAAACATATAGTCGAACACAACAGAGGACTACCTGGCTGAATGCAAGTATGCAAAACTTTTATCATCGCAAAGGATCGCTACTTTGAAGAATCTCGAAGATTAAATGATTTCCAGAAGCTGGATTGCAAGGTGCAGAAACACTGTTTAGCATAAAATATATGCTACATATGATTATGTAACTGCTGATGGCAGCAGTGGGATGAAGTGGACAGAAATATTGTGTTTGTTCAGATCCAACAAAATGCCTCATAAATAATTGGAAGAAAGTTCAGTAGGATACTGCAAAAGCAACCACGGAGATTTCCAGGGCCAAAAAGTGGAGAGTTCTTGACTGGCCAAGTCAATCACCCGACAAATTCAACTGAGCATGAGTTTTCCTTGCCAAATCAAAAGAGAAGGCAAAAATGAACCAAAACAAGCAAAAACCAAAGATGCCTGCAGATCCGGTATGGCAGAGATTCACCAGGGAAGATAAGAATAGCCAGCATCTGAGGTCTACATTATAGGTCACGGACTGCATTAATGAAATGCAAAGGATTTGCAACACAGTACAAAAAATGACTACTTTATGATTATGTTAATGTGACCAGTTACTTCTGGTCTTCCAAAATGTGTGGGAACTATGTATGAATGGGTCTGTAATTCATACACAGTTAATAGTTAATGTTTTTAAATAGCCTCAAATACATAACATTATTTGGATTGTTCATTGTGTTAATTGGATTGTGATATTGATTCGATCAGATATTTGTTAATAACAATTCATTACATTGGTTTGTTGAAAACCATTAGTAGGCTACCATTAGACGACGAATTAACTTTGAGTTACAGCGAGTATGAAATAATTTGAATGTATTTCTGAAAATTTTATTTATAGCCAAAATTCGGATCACGAAGTGTGGTGGCCATTCTCACTCAAAGCTCGTCTCGGTCGACCTAAAAGACAGTGTTTCTGACGCTGACCGGCTGATAATTAGGGCAGTATGTAGTATGGACGTAGTATTGAAATTGAACACTCACAACCCGACCGTAGCCTCCACATTTCGCTTTGCTCCTCCTTCTGTGTTATGGTTCCATCTATTTAGTCTTTGGTTGGTTGGTTGGTTAAATCGTTACTTGCATTTTAAGCGCGCGGCGTCTATGGCCACTCCTCCAGCGACCTTGAAGAAACCGGAAGATCCGTTGTTGGCTTTTCAAGACTTCCAAAAACAATTCAGAAACGGAGACCACCCCGTCCAAGATCCACACTTAAAATAGCTTGTTCCAGATATACTTTTGGCGAGATTGGAAACGTCATTATTAACTGGTAAAATCGGTTATTGGACAAGGAACGGCCTTGTGGTAATGGCTTCCCAAATAATTACTATTACACGAAATTGTTTGAAATATGTTTCTTGGATTTTAGAACAAGCTCATAGTCTGTCATTGCTGTTCAGTAACTTCGTCATTGGTTCAGGAGCATTTAAGGATCTCAGAGGGTTTGACCGGTGTCAGCAAACTGGTAACAGCTCCACCTGTTCCTCTGATAGGGTAGACGTAAGATCCCCCAAACCACTTAAATCAGTCAACCAATCTTAGATCTCTGCAAATGCATAGTGGGCCATCACAATCCTCTAGCTCTGGGTTGTATAAAAGTAGTTTTTCAATAGTAAGCCTATGGTGTTTTTAAGTACCCCTTGTGGAGCGCCCAAGTACCCCTGGTTGGGAATAACTAGCATAAAAAGCTATCCGTTTTATTGTGGATTTACACAGCCCAATTCGGATCCAGTAATTTTTTTCAACCAGATTAACTATTTTGCCCAATGTTTGAATTAGTTTCAAACAGACAAGACATTTAGGTAGTGTCATAAATTGTTTTGCTAATGTGTCGTGACATTGCATTTCAATAAATTTGGTGCATAATTTCTAGTGACAGACTCAGTAAAATGGAGTTGAGTGTTTTTAATGTAATGTTTCACTAGGGTGTTTAAATCCTTTATGAGTAAGTACATCGTGAGTCTGTATAATCCAGAGTCAAATTCCTCATGTGTAAACATACCTGGCGAATAAAGCTGATTTCTTTATATACACTTTTCCCAAGAGCACATTTTTTCAAGTTTTGTTCCACTGAATTTGTCACATCAACCTGGTACTGAACACTTCCAGTCTATCCTACCCAGGCACTGAACATCCCCACCCCCACCTTCTGCATCAGCCCAGTTTAGAGGTAAACGGTAAACTGCAGGAAGTATGATCTGCAGACAGGGAAAATGCTCATTAAAACAGTCTGCAGGGGGCACGACATACAGGGGAAAAAATGGAGACCACTGCACCTTTTTTCCTTTCCAAAAAAGTTAAAAAAGGTTTTGAGTGAGGAACTAAAGGGTTAAAAAAGAGACCACTGCAAATGGAACACGTTTGTTCCTCACCAAAAATGTTCCTTTTCAACTTTTTTGGAAAGGAAAGAAAAAGGTGCAGTGGTCTCCATCTTTTCCAGAGCTGTAGGTAATAAAACATGGCCAATTGAACCAAATGAAGTCCAAAGACTGATAATGTAATATCTTGATTACACAGAGACACGGTCACAGAAGTTGTCAAAGAAATATGTAGAAAACGGTCTTTCTTTTGGAAATGAGACACAGATAGGGAAGGCTTTGGCAAATGTTTGCACCGTACACAGTGTTCTCACCTTGTTGCCAACTCCAAGCTCTTGTTCAACTGGCAAAGGTCTCACTGGGATGTCTGGTTTCTGAAAAGGATTGGCTTTCCAACTGAGATTTCAGAATGTTTCATATAAAGGTGATGGTTCAAAATGTGACTGCAAACAGATCTGCTCATTAAATGTTTAAGAGGAGTGATGTGTAGCTTGTTCAGTGGAAGGGATATTAAAAGAGTGGGAGTAGGATATGGAAGGAATGAGTGTCAGTTAATGTCTCTCCACTACTATTTGACTACACAAAATTAGAATCCCTATAACTTTGAACATACTTTTGATTGTAAGACCAGCAGAGTTTGTTACTTCAGCTGAACCCCAAAATGGGTTTCAGAAAAACATTGTACAACATGATTTAACATAGCATTGATACATCTTTTATATCTTACATCACCTGCAAAAAACAAACAATTATGGGTTTTTAAATCATCTGAACGTACTTCATTTTTACACTTACATCTCATCAAACAGTTCAAATATTAGAGCGCAGTGTATTCATTTAATAAAATTATAAAATTCTCTTGACATATGTACACAAATATGTACATACAAAATACAACAAAAATTAAAATAACAAATATTCCTTTTGTTCAGACAGGAAGGTAGTGAAGGCCAGCCCTGCTAGCTTGAACACTAACGGGTCAAAGCATAGAAAAAAAACAACCAAAAGAGTGACCTTATTTGATACAAGCGTCTCTAGTGTCCTGGCAGACCATCTTGTTATCGGTCAAATCTATTGCCACATAACGGCTCACTAAAAGGCCCCAGTGGACAAGGCGTCCACTTACACTCAACCTTCAGCGAGAGGCCAGAAACATGACATCAGTGTTTTCTGGGGAAACGGTATCTTCATGCTTGTTCCCCCCTAGAAAACCAGATGTGTGGTCAGCGTTGACTGGCACAGGCGTTACTTTCAAGCCTGCGGTTACATACAAGAGGAAACCATACTGGCAACCAGGTGAATGCAGGTGAATGCAAAACAGGACAGTCCATTAGGAGAGAGGCACTTGGGGTGTTTGTCTACGTCTGCATGGTGTCCCGGAACATGTCCACGCGCAGAGCCAGCTCCTTGAACAAAGGCCGTGAGCTTGGGTCTCTGTCCCAACACTCCTGCATCACCTCATATATCTGACAGAGTAAGGCAAAACATGTTCATGTAGGATGGTGACAACTGGTGACATTGAATACAATCTGAAAGACAGCTCATTTAAGCTACTAATGTGTGACACTTTGGGGAAAAAGCCTAATTTCATGCCACGGCATAACTAAAGCACTAAATAAATATAGGCAGAAAATGCAACTCAAAATGGACATAAGAAAACAGTTCTTACCTCCGTGGGACAGCCCACAGGTTCAGGCAATCTGCTGCCTGACTTCAGCAGCTCAATGAGATGATAGACAATCAGCTGTCCCTGCTTGTCATTACCCATCATGCCCATGAACATCTAAAGGACATGGAGAAATGACAGTTGGTCAGACGGAAACTGTCATACATGGAAACCATGTCAGTATATTTTTATACATGCCTGTGTGTGAACAGTATGAATTTGTACACAGTACACTACGATTACATGGAGACTAACAAGCAGACTTCTGTATGACACTGTGCTATGACATCTTGACCCTGACACTGTGCTACATATTGCCTGACATTAACGTGTGAATATGGATTTTCTAGTCCTTTCTGAGGGCAGCAGGTGTAGCCTTGTACATAAGTATTTAATCAAAGTGCCCATTACAATTGTTAAAAACACTCTTAGCTTAGGAGAGCTTCATAAGGCATTGATCAAAAGGGATAGTACAGAAAGGGATGAACTCACTGCAGGAGGGCTGCAGTTCTTGTCGCTGTGGGTGAACAGTTCATAGAGCACTACGCCAAAGCTCCAGACGTCAGACGCCACAGAGAACTTGCTCTCCGACAAAGACTCTGGGGCATACCTGAAAAACACAGAATTGACACGAGCATCATTTCAGTTTTTGGGGAAAATTACTGCATAGATAAATGTACTCTGCATAGGAAACCAAGGAAACAAATACAGGAAGTAACACTAACAGAACAAAACTAACCAGAAGATTGGGCTCTCTCCGGGCTCCTTGACCATGTAGTAGTCCTTGTCCTGGGGCAGGACCTTGGTCAGCCCAAAGTCCCCTATCTTCACTCTGAGCTCGCTCTCGACCAGAATGTTCCGGGTGGCCAGGTCTCTGTGGACATAGCGCTTGACCGCCAGGTACTCCATACCCTATACACAGAGCAGAAAGGTTCAGGTATTGTTCTTACTTTACTGTTATCTGCCACATGTTTTCTGTCCACATAAAAGCCTGCCTACACAGTGCTAATTAGTGTGATACTTAATCACAGAATGGTCTCAGCATCATCTATGGGAATAAACCGGACTATGAAAGAAGAAAAAAAGATCCAAGTTTACGTTACAATAAGTTATTGGCGGTACCTTGCATATCTGTGACGTGTAGTGCACCAGTTTCTTGTGGTCTATTCGCTCCCTGTTCTGGATTAGATAATCTCTCAGGCTGCCATACGGCAGGTATTCCATGATCAGTCGCAGGTTTCGACGGCCTGCAGAGAAAGAAACAAACATTAACATCTGCAATGACGATTGACAAGTTAACAGGATATTGTATTAGGAGTTACTAGGTCAACTAAACAAAAACTTTACTGCTGACATAAGACTACACCTGTCTGTAGACTTCTTGTCTTGTCATAAGACAATATGTTACTAATCTGTTTTGAATTGGTATTATAGGAAAAATCTCCAAGTGATAAGCAGTCACCATAAACAGTCATAAAAAATTATGAGACCAATGCACCATTTTTTTTCCTCAAAAAAAGTTGAAAAAAAGTTTTGAGTAAGGAACAGAAGGGTTCAATTTGCAGTGGTCTTTTAATTGTAACCCTTCTGCTCGTCACTTGAAACCTATCCTTTTGACTTTATTGGAAAGGAAAGAAAAAGGTACAGTGGTTTCTTAAGTACGGAAAGTCGCCATTACTAAGTACGGAAAGTCGCCATTACTAAATACGGAAAGTCGCCATTACTAAATACGGAAAGTCGCCATTACTAAATACGGAAAGTCGCCATTACTAAATACGGAAAGTCGCCATTACTAAATACGGAAAGTAGCCATTACTAAATACAGAAAGTCATCATACTAAATACAGAAAGTCACCATTAGTAAATACTGAAAGTCACTATTACTAAATACGTAACATCACCATACTAAATAAGTATAAGAACCACATGTAGTGAACAGTGAATATGCAAATGAGTGACCAGAAAAGGTTGCTCCGTTCACTACATGTGGTTGGTTCCTCTGGCCAAAGATCCTATGTATCTAATTACAGAATCATTTTCCAATCTGCCATAGCCCCTTTGAATCAGCAGTTGAAGAGAAAAAGAGAAAATATTTTACTGCCAAATCAATGTAGCAAACTCTAGCAAAACTGGCTAGATTTCTTCTGACCACTTAACATATGGGTTTATAGGATTCCTATGCAATTAGCTTAATGACACACTAGTGGAGATCATTAGTCCTATCATGTAAGTTGATTCCATTCCTTGTTCTTCTTTTCAAAAAGGGACACAAGTGGAATGAAAAGTGACATTATTTTCCTTACTCCCAATGACTATTCCTCTCTGACCATTCCAAAAGCGAAACGGGTACCTGCGCTGTAACACACTCCCTTGTATTTGACTATATTCTCATGCTGAAGAGACTTGAGGATCTCAATCTCCCGCTCAAAATCCCTCATATGCTCTGCCGTGCTGTGCTGCAGCTTCTTCACGGCCACAACCTCCCCCGTGTTGTCCTGGAGTGGGTCGTACCGGCACATCTCCACACTGCCAAAGTTACCCTGATGGAAGGAAGCAACATGATCATGTTGTTTTTTGGAGGGGGTGTGGTCACGTCAGCTGATGACTTGAGTGAAACCATTTTATTCTGAATCAGAAACATCCATTGGCTGTTATAATGGGTGTCGTTCTTTAACATGTGACCATTCCTGGCTGTTAGTGAGGTTCCTTACCTTGCCTAACTGTTGTAGGAAGATGAGGTGTCGCTCCTCAAACTGGGCTGGCTCCTGGTTCTCAAACACCCCAGAGACCCACGCTGAGGCTGTTGTTCTGTTTGGTAGAAGGTCACTCTCCACAATCAACTCATAGTCTGGGGACAAAAGAAATCTAAGTCAGATCACACTGACAATTTCAAGACAGGTAGAAATCTACATATGGCAGGAATCTCACATTTAAAAAAAATTGTAGAGTAAAACAAAATGTAAGATGTCAGTTGCTTAAACATGGTGGTCATCCTTCAACCTCTTAATCACCCTGGTGTTAGCCAGCGGTCACAGGAGTGTGTATCAGTGCACTGACCAGGTGTGAAGAGGCTGTTGAGGTCCCGGATGACAGCTCTGAAAGAGGGTCTGAAAGTTGGCTCGTAGTCCATGCAGCTCGATATCAGGTTGGCAAGCTCCGTCCACCTGGGAGCAGGCAGCTGGTGCCGGTCCTCGTAAAACAGGTTCTTCTGCGCCGCAGAATAATTACAGGCGTCGGTTTATTACAACTAACAGTGTACGTGTAACAAATATTACGAGAGCATCTCAACATACTGCTTCATGCATGTAAAGCGAAACTTAGTGACATGGCTGCCGTCCCACTAACCTTAGAGTTGTCCAACGTGGCCAGGGGTTTCTCTCCACCACTGCAGATCTCCCACAGCGTCGTGCCAAAGCTCCACTTGTCTGCTGCAAGGCTCAGGTTGGCGGGATCGTCAATACATTCTGGAGACACCCAGGGGATTCGCTCAACCAAAACTGGGACAGAAGAAAACATGCAAAACATGGAAGCAGCGGTGAACTTGCAACAGCATTCATTGCTCCATAACAGCCCAGGTAATATGACACTCAAATATATAAGCTTTCTCAGCATAATAACACTATTCGGATCATAGATAGCTGAACTTTGTTTAGGCAACGGCGTTGTAATGGCAAAATGTGGTCCCCGGGTTGGCACTCTGATGATAACACATGCTATCGGACAGGGAACAACTCACTATCTTTAGGGAGGACAGTGATGCTAACGCCAGGATCACTCAGCTTGATGAAGGGAGGATTCCCAGTTTTCCTGTCCTCCTCGCGGATCAGCAGGACGTTCTTGGCACAGACGTTCCCATGAGCAATGTTCTTTTCCTCCTGCATGAGTGAAGGGACAACACAGTGTGGGGGGGGGTCAGCCTGGATCGGAGGTGATCACGGGCTGATCCTCATAAACCCATTAGAAAGCACACAATCCACACAGAACTGATTTATGAGCATTGGTGATTCCTGGTTTGAGCCAAGGCGGGAAACAGATTTAAACCAGGGGATGAACTGTTCTGACAAGATTCTGTTTTACTGGATTCCATAGCCACAACATCAAAACTGAAATTGGCTTTTTGGCTATAAGAAAGACAAGAGATATGAGCTCTTATGTTTAATTTTGGGAGGGATTAAAGTTTAGCTGTCTTTGTTTGCACAACAGTAATCACAATTGTTGTCATTCCAAAAATGACTAATTACTGCAATGTAACTGTACTTCTGCATAGCAGACATTAAACACCAGCTGAGTCTCTCGGAAATATTCACAAACTCCTTGCTGATGGACTGGTCTAATGACTTCTAATGCTTAGAAGAATAAGATTTACAACACATCACTTATCAACCAATCATCAGGTTGGATTCTGCCTTACCAGAAAGTTCATGGCCCAAGCAAGCTGCTTCGCCACTTCGAGCTTCCACAAGATGTTCACGGAGTTCTTTTTCTTCTTCAGGTACGTGTCTAGGGAACCAAACTTCACATACTCCTGCACCATGATATCTGTAACAGTTCACATTATGTCCAGGGCTCAAATCAGTACATTTTCATTAGGTTGACTGTAGAATGTTAAGCTCGACCCAATGTGACTCACTGTTTTTCTACTCATGCTAACAAGATGGCATTTAAAATGGTTGCAGTACACAGACACACTTTATCCTGAAGGACTTTTAAATGACACCATTTTTAAATGCAATGAAGCATATATGGCTATATTATCAGAATTGACTCACTTTCCTCCTGACACACACACACGCCGTAGTTGAGAACCAGGTGCTTGTGGGACAGCTGGCTCATCATGCTGGCCGCCTCAAAGAAAGACTTTAAAACAGAAAAGCACTCATCCATTATTGCCCAGAAGACAAAACAACTGATTTAATGGCACTGTTAGACATCCCCTTATCTTACTATTAGACAGAGGTGTTAACTATGTCAGCCAACCAACTCAGGAAAACCCTTTTAATTCAGTCACCTACCTCAGAGTAGTTCCTGTGGGCCTTATCCAGGACTTTCACGATAACGTCAGTTTGGTGCATTTCCCCATAGTCTCCCAACTCCTTGCGGACACCTTTGAAAATCTTAGTGAACGTCCCTTGGCCGTGACTCTCAGTCTAAAAACATCCAAATACAAGAGTACACTTACAGCCACAAGTTAAGACATTAAGAGAATGTATGTGTGACGCTTTGAGAAAAAGACACTAAACACTGAAGAAGTCTACAATTGCAGTGAGCAAATAAGCATGAAGGTCTGTAGCGGAAGTGAAATGCTTACATATTCCAGGTCCTCTTTCCTGATCTTGTGGAACACCATTTGGCTGACATTGTGTCTCTGTAGGGTGGGAGAGGGTGGTACATCGGAGCCCTTGTTACTTCTGCATACCAGTAAACTGGACTTGTCTGACAGAAATAAACAAGAAGACTATATAGATCAACCGTAACCACCACTGCCAGTGTGAGAAGATTCAGCAGCGCAATTCCTTCACGTCAAATTTCGTCATGTGGAAAAGCAAGGCGCCATTGAAGGTGCATTTTCTTATGTATCTGTATAAATGGATGTGGAATGTTTATTTCAACACCATTGACGGGCGAAGGTAACAAATTGAAATTGAACAGCGAAAACACAATTTATTCATCTAAATCAGTGCAAGCATCATGTTAAACCATTATTAAATTATTATAACAGACTGAAAGAATTGGAAATTCAATGGGAAGCTGATTCTCCTCACACTGTATTTCTGGAAAGCATTTTTTTAGACACAATAACAGGCACGTTTAAATAGGGCCTGGTCAGTCAGGCATCTCAACCAGGATGAGCCAGATGAATGCGCGCAAAAAAAAAAACGTTCATACACTTTCCATATACTGGCGCTCAACCGGTTGGAGTCGAGCAGCATAACAGGGGTGTTTTGACATGCAAACAGCCATGTTCATGCAAGGGCACGGATTCTAAGAGTGCCATTCCTCAAACAGGTCTCAAGATTCTCCAATTGTTTTTCTAAATGATTCTCATTCTTATTTCAGCCACTGAGATGGTGGTAAAGGTAGGGATGTACTACCTTCTTCTACATGAGGACATTGTATTTCTATTCATTTCAGTGGCAAAATGGTTTTGATTAACTTTGTGTGATTTGTTTAATTGGGTTGACTTCATTTCAGAGGAGACAGTTAGAATTTAGCCCATATCCCCTGAAAAAAACTGAACCGGCTCTAACATTAATAGACTGAGAGAAAATGAATCATGATTTAAAGTTGAACTCCACCAGGAACTCGATTGGGGACATGGGCCTTTCTTCTACGACATACAAAATGTATGGCAATAAAAATGATGGCAGCATAAATACTCAACGTTAACGTGTTAATATTAATGTTAATATTAAACCAATGCATTTTTATTTAATATTAACATGTAAACTTGGACTTCTTATACTTGGGATTTTGTTTTTCAATTAATTTCAGAATTAACTGGAGTGAGTCTTAACAAATGTACCTTTGGATTTGGGTGGGCAACACTTGCTAAACTGGAAAATGATTCCATCAGAGCGTACAGTGTCTTTCTGATAGCAGTTCAGTAGTTCCTGAAGACTGCTGAAGTTTCTTTTAGTACCACTCAGGTTAAACTCCCCATTGGCATCCTTGGTTATCTGGCAGTGCTTATACTCAATATTATCATATATCTGAAGGAAAGCACAGAAGAAAGACATTATGATCAAATTAGTTTTCCAGTGACATATGTTCCAAACCACATACATTACAGCTACTTTTTCTATTATGGAAACATTTATTGTTATAGTGGACACATCCATAAAATATATATAGCAAGAGATAGGGAGACACAGAAAATTAATACAGAGGTCTGTATTAATTTTCTGACTGAGTCATGATTTTGATGTTTCTTGGTACTGGCAGATTGTGGCATATCTTAATATTTGAATTATGGAAGAGTAAAAAAAATAAAAAAAACTGGGTATCAGGGTGAATCATTAAAACTTTAAATCTGTGATTCAATCAACATTGGAGTAAAGCTTCTTCTGCAAATGTAAATGCTGGTTATTTAGTAAATGTGTCTAAAATAAAGTACATACCCCCACAGCAAAGGTCAAAAAGTACTTGTTGAAGTCCTTGGGGCTGCATCGCAGTATATACAGACCCCGCTGGTTCACAGATTTTTGCAATCTACTAATTGCAAACTCCATCCTGTGAAGAAGAACAGAGTATATATATATATACACATGTACACACACACACCACACACCACACACCCATGCATTCCTCACTTACGAAATGGGACCATGACAATGGCAGTTAATGGCCTCCACCAGTCTAGGGGGCGCCACTTCTTTACAGAGGTAGTGATGTGCATCGGTCGTCAACCGGTAGTAGCCGTCAATCAGTGATATGAAGGACAGTGCTTCTGATAAACAATTGAACTCCAACTCCTGAGACACGGACAAATCTACTGTCAAGATCATTTTCAACACAAAATACATATAGAAAAGGAAATTGTACACAATCATTTAACAGATTATGCAGTGACTTTGAAATCGTGTGAAAGTATTTTTACACATAAAATTTATATTAATGGAATATCTTTAATTGCATTAATGGGATAGTGTTTCTTGCCATGTTCAAAATAGAGACCAAACTTCTGTTTCACCATCTTAGATAATCCTAATTAATCCCAACAAAATAAAAACATCCCCTTCATTAGAATAATGCGCATAAATTAACCTTCAAAGCAGCTCTCAGATCATCAAGCTTGAGAGAGAGAAATAAAGACACGTTTAGCCTCTCAATTTACAATTATGATTAGTGTACCAGCTCATTTACAGTAAAAAAAAATTATAACAGTTATATGGTCTCTTATGAACTAGGTGGTTTGAATTCTGAATGGCTGATATCACTTTTTCCTACTGTAATAGCATTGTATACCGGTTTAAAAGAATAACAAAAAAATGTTGTGGGTTTGTTGTTTAAAAGAGCGTTTCTTTTAGGCACAATGCCAGGAATTTTCCACTGCTTTTTCCTGGCATTGACATCATCTACTCAGCTAGCTCAATAGCCAATGCAATATGCATCCATCAATCTATGCTGTACTAGTATTTTAACACTATATTGGTAACATAGTAGGCTACATTCCTATTTCAGTCCAAACACTTCCACCCATTTGTCTTAATTTGTTTCCCATTCATTATCATACTAGAACAAGTACATTTGGACTGGGTCGTGTTATTTTCGCACATAACGTGTTATGGTAGACGCCACTCAATACTTACGGTTTCACCTTGACACTCTAAAATGCAAAAGTATGTGGCAGCCAGCAATTAACAGAAAATATGCTCCTTACAATTAAGGTTATAATACCCTGTGCCCCCAGGAACTGCATGGTTGTCTCCTCTTTATCCCAGTAGGACACAGTTTGGACAATATGTTCACCAGGCACAGCCAGAAGAGTACCGGTCACCCCTCTGAGCCTGGCTACACTCTAGGTTTCTTACTAAAATTCGGCCCCCTTTGTGAGTTTTTCCTAGCCACTGAAGTTCAACACTACTGTTGTTTGCTCCTTGGGGTTTAAGGCCGGGCGTTTAGTGAAAGCACTTTAAGACAAATGCTGATGTAAAAATGGCTTTATAAAATACATTTGATTGACTGATACACCTGTTAACACTGGAGGCAGTTGTGTTTATTTGATACCAAGTAAGTATGACACCAAATATTTATAATTGTAATAAGTTTTAAAAATCTGAAATCAGTCTTACCAGAGCTTTGCCGTCTTGTTTATTAATGGTAACCACTCGACCGTCCACGGAGTCCTCCTTATTGGACTGTTTGATACTGATGTAAGTAATGTCTGGGAAATCACTGTAGGTCTGCAAATCCTGCTTAAAAAAATAAAAAATAAGACAGTTTGAGTCAATATAGCAGCATAGCATTTGTCGGAAACAGTGTTGATTACTTCTTGACATTAAGGTTTTTTAATCAGTTTTATATCATGATTAGTTCAAAGGCGTTCATTTTTCCATTAGCTATCAAACTCACTTCTGACACGCTTATAACCACTCCATAACCCAGTAATTAAACAGTTATGCATTAACAACTCTAAAGTAAGGTTCTGAAATATGATTAGTGTTAATAATTATTGTAACTTCCATTAAAAGAACAGAAAAAATAAGAGGGTGAAAAACCAGTACCAGCGCAAAAGGTTTTATCATAGCACAGCTAGGAGACAAATAAAGTCCCCTTAGGCAGGTGAGCGTGTGCAGCCCTGTTGTGAGTACCTGTTCAGAGTCTTTCTGCTGTTCTCTGCACCACTGGATGCCATGCTCAGCTGTCACAGTGATAGTGACTTGCCCAGCCGCGGGGTCCCTGACCCGGAAGCATTCGGTGTAGAAGGCCTGCTCCAGAGATTCCATGTTGATAAGGTATTTGAGCATCAGGTCACGTGCCGTGGCCCGGCACTGGCTGAACTGCTGGATGAACTTCTTGAAGCGGTAGCGTATTCTTTTTCGAGTCACAATGTTGCAGTCCTGGATGAAAGCCCTCATGTCCTTGGGTAAGAAAGACTTATAGCTAAAAGGAGAGGCAAAAGAATAAAAGAAGTCAAGCTATGTGGAAAAGAATCTGAAAAGAAACCAAAATATTAAGATGTGAAGAGAGTGTGTAGATCCTTTATTTACGGTATTAAAGAGATAATCCATACTCTAACTCACGGCAGTGGGTCCCAGCTCTGGTCTTTCATTACCTCAAGAGTACACATTTTGTTGTAGCCCCAGACAAGCACACCTGACCCACACTAATTATCATGCCCTCGTTGATTTCAATTGGGTGTTTGTCAGGAGACAGAACAAACATGCATGCAGATGAGGCTTTACTAGGACCGGAGGTGGGAACCACTACCTTACGCCATCAAGGAAACACATGTCTCTAGTCACAACGGAAACTCAGGCATTGCTACCAAGTCAGTTGTACCAGGATAACCACTAAAATGGTTTGGCATGTAGTCATCTTCTGCACCTTATGGAATTGTAAATATCCAGAGGGGACATTCGTTTCTCCTTGGCTGTCCTCATCATGTCCAACACAGCCATGCCAAGGCACTCCTCCTGAGTCTCAAGTGTGTTGGCGATCTTCACCTGGCCGTTCACAAAATCACTCCGCCACTAAACACAAGAGCCACAGGTGGGTCGGTTAATAAAGTTACACAACAGAATTATTGCAATATTGTAGATCATCCCTGAACAAAATTGAGATGGTACCAGTACAAAAAGGCGAATAATAAAATGTCCCCTGTATAATATTTTCTAAAAGGCACAAGTGATTAAAAGAATGGGCATAAAGAATGCTTGATGATTTCCTCTCTAAAGGAACAAGGAGGGATACCATCCTTACAGAGCATTTGTTGGTATCTAACACAATCTTACCACATGGTAATCTGTAGGAATGTTCTGTAGGATTTTAGTGACTACTTACATACAGATTCACAATAAATCTGAATCTAGAAATAATATTAAACACCAAATCCAATGCCTCACAGTTAGTTGTGTCATTGGGAGACCAGGGGGGGAAACCCGCTCTCAAATAAGGCCATGGTTTAGACAGCCAGGTTGGGCAAGCAGCGTGATAAGAACCAGAACACCAGAAAAGTTATTAAAAAACATATCCTGACATTGACAGTCCAGTCTGCTAGGAATCGCTGCAATGAAGCAATGACTTAATCAGGAATAGGACATGACCAAAAACTGGGGAGAGAAGGAGCACTAGGGTCTCCAGGAGTCTTAGACGCAGGCCCCGCGCGCATCTTTTACTCTCAGTTAAAACTAGACTGAGGTAAAAAATAAATAATCAACACACACTGCCCAGTCAGACAGTGTGTGTAACTATTCTATGTCTAGTTATACATGTATATAATAAATAATGAAAGATCATTGAATGTGTATCTATGAAAAAAAGAGTTGCTTTTAATTGCATGGCGTGTGTGATTCATGAGATAACACCCGTGTCATAGGAAGAAACCCAGGGATTGATAAGGGTTCTATGCTACAGTACGGGTTTTATTTTCCTTAGGTCAGTTAACCAACCAGCACTAGAGTTTTAGGATTTAACCAGAGTGAGGGTTTGAAGAAGCTCTCTTTCCAAAATCAATTTAAACTTGTACTGTAATTATAATACACTCTTTATATATTAAATTAATTGGTTACATGAATTAACTGACAATTTGGAATAAAACATAAGGGTGAAAATCCAGTTCCATCAAGGATAGCTGCCATGTGAATACATATACATTTAAATCAGGCTATGGTTAAGTACCCAGCACATAATATAACCAAGAGAAACAATAATACAGTTTGGAGGTATGTGGATAAATTACACAACTACTAAAAACTAGGACAAACAAACCACAGAATGAAGACGTAATGGGAAATATGAAACAAAGAGCTAAGGACCCATCTCTGAATGAACCCCCTTTGTTCAACTTAAAGCTCAGGCTGAGACTCATGTTAATCACCCCAAAACAGTGATGACAGTGTAGACAGTGGTGACGTCAATCTGGAAGGGTAGAAGGGTAGGGCACAAACAATGTGATGCTCACAGGACAGGGCTGGGAGATTTGCCTATCTGGCCAGAGATCAAGCTTTGGCAAAACAATCGATAATAAGACCATAACACAGTTACGATAATTTCAAACATATCTAAGATTGTATTATTTATTTAATGATTTTTTTTAACACGAGTCAAGGGTTCAATATCTCAAAGCATGGTTAAACAGAACCATGCTCTTAATTTGAATGCCGTTATGTCGGACTTTCTGTGTGTAATTCCAAATAAAATCCTGGGGACCGTGACTGTCCTCATTCCATGGCAATTGTTCAGTCCAAAAGTCTCAGAACAGCATATCAAAGAGCCGGGTGTACAGGTTATGCAATCATAATATGTTCAATTCACTGAGAGCTAGTCATCTCAGCTTTAAGCCAGCTGGACTGACCAACATATTCCAAGATCAAGACAAGGTCCAATCAGTGCAGGAGGAATACACTGGTGTTTACAGTAATTCCACTGTAAACATTCCAAAAAAAAATATTTACAGCTAAACATGCATGGCCCATCAGCAATGCCACGTGGGTGCTGATGCCAGGGCAGGACATTACATTAACCATTTGTCACATTGCAATATTCCAACCACAACTAAAATCACAACCACAACCAAATAAACATCTTCATAAAATAAATCCTTGAATGCAAAGTAAATGGCAACTGCAGGCCATTTCAAAGAAGGTAACTATGTTGATCTGTAAGGGATATCAAGAACGATCTATTGACAGCATCTGATGTTTTAGGCCCATTCAGACATTTCATGTAATCAATCACCTGACACAAACATTTCACGACTGATGTCCGAGTCCGATCAGATCAAGTATTGGATCGGACTCTACACACGTTTAAGGCCTCTGTTGGCCAAAAGGTCATTTAACATCACAACACCATTGAAGATAGTCATTTTAACATAGTCAATAATGACTTCAGCACAACATCAATAGCTGATCCTTCCTTATGATCTCCACAGCAGAGCCAGCGATCGCGTCGCTAGTGCACACTAACTGTTATGCTCTTTATCACACTGAGTTCCTAATACAGCAAAGGTATGCTCCGTAAACTTCCTATATGTCTGAGGGGAGTCAACAACCAACTGTCAGTTTCAGCTCTTGCTATAGAACATCTGCGGAATTAAAATCTTGACTTCAAAACAGTACATGGCCTCTACTTTAGCCATTCCTGAGAATGCCCTGATGTGGGTTTGGGGTTGAAACCCACAGCCAATACAGACCCAGTTTCTGGACCCCAGGTTAAACCATTGCATTCCAAAACACCTTGATAATCGACACGATACCTTTGACAGGTTTTGTTATACAGTACCAAAGAAATCCCACAACATTATCAAACCTCTCCGACATCTGACTGAAGGATTTGGCCTTGTTTAGACATGTTCTTGCTAAATTCTATCTGGCTTTCTTGTCTCTCAGAATCGTAATTTAACCGGTCTTGTTCACAGAGGCTTGTGCCACAGAGGGTGCAGGCTGAGGGTTTCCTTCCGGTCAGCTTGTAGATCTTTAGCAGTCGTGCAAAGGGCTCTGTCGAAAGTGCAAACCTTTACCAGCAAATCGTCTGATAACATTGCAGACTGTGCTAACAGGAGTTCCAAAGTCCAGGAGGATGGACTTCATAACCCTGGGGATGACCCCCCCCTAGCTAGCTGGTAATGTATACCCTGTAACCAATCTGCAACTTACCGCAGGTGATATAAAGGACCCAGTAAATGAGGATCACTTGCTTGTAACCCAGTCATTTAGATTTCCGGTAGAACACAAAATTTCGCAAATTTTCAGTCTATTCGTTTTTAATGCAAAAATGCAGCTTTCGTTTCAAATCGAAACACCTGTCAAAATGTGATCTTCATGTCATGTAAATTCCACAACACAGGTGAGAGGAGCTCAGCTGAGTCAGATGAGACATTGAAACACAATAAGACAGACATACGCATAGTTAGGCCTAGCAGTCCATTCTTCTTAAACTATCAAAGCATTTGATGAGGTATCAGCCAAACAAGATTTTTTCACAGCATTGTTTAGGGACACTGTTCGGTTGATGAAGTCTAACATAAAACATACCTGCGTGAAATTGGGCCCCCACCCAATGCAAAACAATGGCAAAACGGGCTCTGTCGTTTGTGCGCCGTTGGTTCCATCAACATTTTTGTGTGTGCTGCTGTCATTTGACAGATTAAATAATATTTCATGCCATTCTGAGGTCACTCAGTTCCGAACATGTTCCACTTTTTGGGTTTGCGCTGCTTCTGTGATTTATATATTAGACATTTAATTATAGGTGACGCACAAACAAACAGGAGCAATAAAAGTCTATAAAATGACATCAGCACAAATATTTGAACGGCACAAACAAAACACACAATTATTAAGCCTGTTTTGCCAAAGTTTTGCATAAGTTGGGGGGGGGGGCAAACTTCACGCAGGCAAAAGATGTGTGACAAGACCATTTGTTAGTTACACGTCACAGACTGACCAACCTGGGCAAAGAGGTATGCCATGACGAAGTCATCAAGGACAGGACTTCCCGCACCTTTGGTGACCCCATACCGATATGCCCTTGAAGCCCCACTGCTGTACCAGCCAGGGAAGTAGTATCTAAAGAGAGACATGATTTAAGAGGTTAGTTTCAAAACAGTGTAGGGTCCATTTTACCCCCCGGATAGAATTCCCCTTCATCGAACCATATGCAGAAGTGCCAGACATTACGTAAAAAAACTCGGAATCAACTTTTCTCAACTCAGAGTAAAGTAAGATGTCTGTCAATATTTTGAATGAACGGATTAACTAAGACATTTTCTTCACAGCCCATGCTGTTATTTTCCAACGATGTCAGTATTAGTGAGGGCACTGTACATTCCCTGTCCTGGTTTGTCCAAAACAGACTGGAAGTTTGCGATCCTATCACACCAGTGAGGATTAGGGCTTGGCGAGGTCTGGATTTACACATCGTCAGAACAAACTGTCCAAACAGTCAATAGATTATGTAATAGTATCTTTTTTAATCCTGGAAGATGTATGTCATACTCATGGAAGTATATTGGCAGTTATAATGCAGTGTAAAATTAAAATATTCATTAACTTGTTAAAAAGCTGTAACCAGTATAAACATATGTTCATCTGAAATCATTTACAGGCCAAGGCTTGCACTTTAAAATTATATTGATACCTTAAACAGGGCATTTCATTCCCTTGTAGCCTATAAATAAAAACTAATCAGGACAAAACATTAGCATACCTTTTAGAAAGCCTTGGAAATTAAAATACTGCTCTCTTCTCACCACATTGCAATCACCTTTATTGTTCTAATGCATTAGGTTAATTGTCTAACAACCACCTAACGTATGTTCCTGAACATGAAGGATAAGGGAATAGACCATTTCGCATGTAAGCCTGCTTGTCCCTCTTTGTGCTGTGAGCTGGTGGATGCAGAAGGTGCAGATTCAATTAAAGACACTGTTTTTGACTGTGGTGTCCATCAGTGGGGGCTGTGTTAACATCGTCCATAGACAACCATGTCATCACTGCTGGCCATACTAAGCCACTGCCGATAGACTATGGCCAAAGATCACTAGGTCCATTGTCGGAAAGCTATGAGCTTTACATCCCCGATTCCTGTCACGTATGTTTCAAACATAAGATGCTGCATATAAATCACTGCATGGTCAATTCAGGTATGTTTGAACTTTGTCTGTGGGGGAGAACAGAGAGACCGCATTGCATTTATTGCTAAAGAATCAACATCTTCAAAATAGTGTGGTCATGGGCTCTATAGCAATGCCAAAATCATGAGCTCAAAACACAGCATGTACCTTATTCTGAAAACCACCTCCTCTTTGGCAGATTCATCCAACTGGAACACATGGTTAGGGGAAAACCACATGCCGTCTCTCTCTCTGAAGAGGCCAAACAGGCTGCAGTACACAGGTGACACACCTGGAGCAGATTGAAGATTGGATTCAGCATGATGCATCATTCAACACACCTGTTGACACACCTGAATGAGCTGTGTCCTAACAGGTTCTATTCTTGTCATCATAAAAATTACATTATTAAATAGAACCTTGAAATTATGATAAATAATATACTATTAATTAGAAAAGTGACATTAAAACATGACAACATTCCTCCACAAAAAAGAAAGTTATTTAACATATATTCATTTTAATAATTTTGACTACTTTCTTCCCCCATATATTCTCAGGAACAAGATGTACTATCAAAATAGCTGGAATTCATAAAGGCCCAACAAGCTTGTACGTCATCAACATCATTTCATGGTGTTCTTAAAATGTCAGGCAGCTCTTCTAGCCTTTTTAGTATCACCATTAAAAACATATGAACCATGCTTGTTATGGCGCCACCATATGGTTACACATAGACACTATATAAACATCTTAAATCTGTGACAAGACACATTATTCACCAATTGTAAAATTGTGCCAGCCAGCATTTCCCATGATCGCATCTGATGTACAGAATTTACATTTTAAACCAGTTTGATTCCCTTGCCTGACATTTTTACCTAATTTCTATTAACAATTGCTGATGTCACTTTACCATAGTAATTTCACTTTAAACATCCTCGTCAACACCACATAAACAGGCTGGAACAATGTGCTGAAAAGTTTGTTATCGCAATTAATCCAGACTACAGCCGGTTCCCGGTTCTCTACGCAGGAGAATTCAAGCCAAATCCGACAACTTCTTTGAGTTTAAAGTCAGAAAGTCTCAAACTAGGGGCCCACATGTGTTGTTGCTCAGGTCTCTACATCAGGACAAAGACGTGACTATTCTAACATTGCTCTGAATATATTAAGCAGACACTTACTACACTCTTTGGCTGCATTGACACACAACTGCTCGGCTACGTAGATCCCTGGTGGGTAGCAGAGAGGTGTGTAGTCAACCCGGTCCAGGCTGCTACGGTAAAGATGCACCCGCAGAACGGGTGTAGCAGCTGGGACGGACCCACAAGGCTCCAGGTGAGCAGTCCCATTCTGGTGCACCAGAACCGGAGGGCAAGAATGTGTCTCCATGTCCATCAAAATCAGCTCTCTAGATTGGCCAACACGTGAGGAATAAGGAAGTAAGGAAAGGTTTTTAGACATCTCGGAATACACCAGACGGGTTGGGTAAGCCTCGTGAAAGCACCGCAGCTCTGTGCCGTGGAGCATCTTGTGTGATCCCCTTAGCAGGGAAACTGTGGAACAAATGTCTAGAGAACTACATTACATAGCCAGCGCAAGAAAACTGTCTGCAATCAAAACCATTCCTTTCAATTAAAGAGTAGTAGTGCAGTCTGAAAGAAACAGAGTAGAACCGGGAAAAGCAATGCACACATAAGCTTTGTTTCATCTGCCCGGCAGGCAAGAGAGGAGTTTCATAACAAACAAACATACAACCTTGAAACAATGGTGCCTTAGAAAAGAGGAGCTCCTCTGGATGACAAGATGTTTTGGTCTACTGACGCCTGTATATCCTCCTGCATCATTTGCGTAGTGACTAGTGAGATCATCTTTAATGGGAGGGGAGCTGCTACAACAGTTCACTGTACACACACCCACCTGACACTGCCTGTGGGCCCAATGAGCAGCAGCTCATGATAATACTGCCCTACTTAACCATTTTGACCAAAGCATGGGTTTTAAGCTGAGAAAAACTTCTGATCGGAAATAGTAAATGACAGAAGCCTCTTGCCTCTGGGCAACAGCTTGTAATATGATTAGAGTGAAGCGCACAGCCAAATAACAGAGATGAATAAATGCAGGGCTGACCGGTATACATCACCAGAGTATGTACTGATATCACTTCAATGTGAGGTTGACTTGGCATTGATGAGGCTGAGAGCAGATCTGGACTTTTCTTGCATGGACTGAAACTTTTAATAGCAACCGGAGGATAATAAATAGCTGCTGATATTACTAATAATATTTACAAAACAACAAACTGGTCAAAGAGCAGGGTCAGAGAACCTAACCCAGGGCCGAAATAGGCTGATATAATATACACTTACAACATTACATATATACAGTGCGTTTGTAAAGTATTCAGGCCCCTTCATTTTTCCCACACATTTTATGACATTACAGCCTTATTCTAAAATGATTTGACTATAAAAATCCTCCTCAGTCTACACACCATAGCCCATAATGCCCAAGCCCAAACGTTTTAACTTATACAAATTAAAATTTCACTAAAATGAAGAAATGAAATTGTTTATGCCCCTAGAAGCAGCAGGACAGAGTACCATGAAGGTGAGCTATTATAAGTGCAGGCAGCGTGTTAGTGTCATTTAGCAGCCTATATAGCAGTCTAATGGCTTAATGTCTCAATGGGATCATTTATTACCCTGGTGCATGTAGTAGGGCTGCAAGATTTAATTGGAAATCTTCTTAAAAATAATTATAATAATAATCATTTGCTATTTGAACATGTGCGATTTCTAAACCGCAGAAAGATTATTCATCTGTTGTTTGGGAATATTTCAGGTTCCAAAGAGATGTCCCAACCTAACGTCAGCCTAATATGCAAAAAAAAGGACGGTGGTTAGAACAACACGTGACATTAACATTATTTCAACATGAGACAGGGCCATGGGTACTTGCATTGAAAAATGCATGGCAAAGAAGCCTCTTGACAAAACCAAAAATGCATTGCAAACCCGGCCCAGACCAGTCAAACAATCATCAATAATCAGAGTTGGTGGAACTGCTTTATGACTGGGATGATCTGTTTTAATGTGCATATTAGTAAAGATGTAATTTAACACAAAATATGCAGTCATACCAATATATTATGAATGGATCAACAACAGTACATTTAATATGAGGCTACAGGAAGAGGGGGGAAAGGCTATAGAACATGAATCCTTTAGGCTTTCAAAAAACATTGCCTACAGGCTATAAACATTCACAGAAGTGGATCATCCCTTTCGAAAAAGCAAGTCAGAGATATTCGCAAATGACATGAAAAGTGAACTCACCAAGAAAAAGAAATAACATAACCAATCACATTATTTAAAACATGCTGATTTATGTTTATCATGTTTCAAATCAAATCGCTATGTCTAGCAAATAAATCGCAATTAAATTTTTTGTCCATATCGTTCAGCCCTAGCATATAGAGGATTTAATTAAACCGCAAGAATGTCTATTATACAGAAGAATACACCTTTAAAAATTACAATGAATCAATAGGTCGTAAAGAACATATTACTGTAAAATTACCGTGGCCAATATCCATTTCGAAGCGTGAAATAAAGACAGAAAAATATAAAAGGTATAAAAAATCCCAGCGGTTTTAAGGTTAATCGATGATTAATCATAAATCGGACTCATTTTCTGAACACATCATGGGTAAAGTATTTACCCCGCCCCCTTTCTGTTTTGTTTAGACAAGGAAGGTTGGCCTGAACTTGTTAATGCTTACATGAATTATATCAGGCATATTTGAGGTTAGGTCAATGCTTTCACTGTGCTATTTGACCAGTTTATTGTGTAAATATTGTAAGTATTTTGGGCGCTGTTTATTAGCCTCAAGTTTGCTCATGGGGCAAAATGGTCAAGATCTGCAGTCATCCTCCTCATTACGGGGTCAACTTCTTGCTATCTTCATAGACACTTGATCATGTTACACACCAGTCTTCTTAGATTGTGATTGTGCCCAATCATATCATCTTGGACTACACTCCATTATCATATTACAAGCTTTTGTCCCATGACAGCCGTTGTAAATTATTTCTGCTGATCGGGAGGTTTGTTCTGATCTCTGAAGAATAAACTTTATGGTACTCTGCCAGCCAGGAATGCTAGAAATTGAGATTTTAATTTGGTGCCAATATTTGTACTGCTTTAAGCTACTATTACCCAACTTTAACATTGAAGGACACAGTGGGCCTTCACATGAACAATGTCTCTTAGAAAAAGATAATTGTTTAATAGCCATCCTAATTGTGCAGGCACACTACAAGCCATCAGCATCTACCTTTTACACCACAATCAACTCAATTAACAATGTTCCTTCATACTTTCATTCCCAAAAAAAGGAATGTGTGCATAAGCAATTGCAGTTTGAATCCTGAGCGCTGATCAGCCGAAATGTGCACTCTGACATCACATCCCTGTGATGAGTCAAGTGCCACAAAGCTTTTACATGTGTTAAAAATATACATATTATATACCCCCTAAATTAAATATTTTTACTTTTACTGTTATCTGATCTTGTATGTATTTATTTAATTCCCATGCTTTTGTATTATTTAAAACTTGATAAATGCATCAGAACTATCCCAAAGTTAAAACATGTATTGATCTCTGACACACAAAAAACTAAAGAAAAACGGTTATAAATACATAATTCAAAATACAATTATACTTGAAAAAATGCTTACATTGAAGGGTAATGTCACAAATTTAATCCAAAACTAAAGAGTGGTCCAGTAAAATGGTTTTAATCAATTAAAAAAGCACAGTAAAATTTCGAGAGCAAATACGTTAAAATTATCAGACAATTTCTGTCCGTAGTATAGTTTTGGTTTCCAATAAGGTTATACTTTCGGTATAGAGTGAATGGTCTGTTCTCGTGACAACACTTGGTGCAACCACTAATTAAATAATTGTAGACATAACTTATTTTCCTAGTGGGTAATGCTGGAAACCTGTCAACGAGAAAATGTTCCAGCCCTAACAATAACTACACAACAAAACATCTGAACGGTTGCCAACCATACAAATCAAACATGCTAAGTTAACTAATGTTATTAACTAGGTATATCAGATAGCTATTTCTACCTACCTATTTAGGGAACTAGTGTTAGCTATCTAATTATTTGTAACAAACCTGTTGGCGTCAGCTAGCTAATGACGTTGTGTGTTGGATAACTATACAAACTTTGGGCCTTGATTACGAGTTGCTAGCGAGTATAAGTTACTGTAAACAGAAATTGACGACTTTTATGAATTATAATGTGTTGCTGACATACAAAATATAACGGAAACACATTTTGTATTGAAATTCTATTTCAATTTAACGTTATGGAGACAACATTCACGTAACGTTAGTTTCGCTAGCCACATTCGCGAGTTCGGCTCTATTGGTTTCGAATACAATAAAAACATAGCTTTTCTGAAACTATACTCGAGAAAATTCAATCCATCCTACCGGCCAGCTACTTCAGAGAATACGAATACATATAAGATTGATCGTTTTCTTAAGAACTTACTCAGTTGTTGACGCCAGCCAGCCAGCTAGCTAGCTAGCTAGCTAGTAGTAGAGCTAGCTAGCAGGGCGGGCTTACCCAGCTTGATTGATTACTCCAGGTCCGCTTCAATTCTTGTATATCAGGCGTAAAAATAAGTGTAAATAAAACATTCATTTATCAATGTCGGTCAAAATATATTCTCTCGCCATTCCTCTCCGTCAGAAAAAATGCCACACAACTACAAACGTTCAACTAGCGAATATTAGCGATCTAGCTAACTAAACGTAGATTGTATCTTCTTGGCTGGCTAGTCAAGCGAGCTAGCTACTTGACGGTTCCAAGTAACTACAAGTTACGCATATAACTAGCAAATTAGCTTGTTGTCGAACTTCTTATTTCACTGACTTACCAAGGCACTCATGGTAATTGACATTAGCTAACTAGCAACTATGTTAAACGACTGAGCAGCATGGCGCTTGCTATGCCAGATTTGTGGGTTCGTTTCGCGAAGGGGAACCAGTACGAAAAAGTACTGAAAAAGATTCACCAACTTTGAACAAATAGCCTGCTAAACAAAGTAAAATTTTGTAGGTGACTGTCAAGTTACACCGTTATTATTTCAGCTAGCAAAAACAATCACAGTGCCAAGTAGTAATAGTAGCTAGTTCTGTATGCACAGCCAGATCCCACTGCTGAAATAACAACAAACTGGAATAACGTGCCACTTCCACCCCAGTGTTGTCAGATATCGCAAGAGAAACAAGCAAACGGTATTGTCAAGAGAAGAAAAAACAAGCAACTTCGCGCTGCAGACGAAGCCCCAAATATCAATGCGTTTTTTACGTACACACATACTTAAGTAGGTGCACCGAGGGCCTGCTGTTCTAATGGAGGTGAGTACCTGACGTTGAAGATCCGTTAAAATGTTCAAATTAAGCGAACATATACAAATATCTCTTAAAAGTGGAATTACATTTCAAGCTAAAGTTTCTTTTACCAGCTTATTACTTAGGTACTGTTTTCATGGGCAAGCAAATCTCTTCACAAAGCTACCAGAGCATGTCCCTTGTAAAATAATTACACTGTGCGCGCTCTCAGAATAAGCCTAATCTATGTATTACACATGCTTGTCTTCGCCTCAAAACTGAAAAAAGCATTGCCCCATGACAGCCAATCTGAATATTAGTTTTTTTCTTCATAAGATCTCATCCAAGTGGTATAACAGTACATTTGAATGCAGTGACGCAGACAGGGGACAACAACCTGTAGCGTTGCTCCGGGCCCAGGCTTGAATATAACTATTTATTAGTCAGTCAATCTTGGTTTTTAGTACTATCGAGAAACGTTCAATCTTGTCCCGGGCTCTGGGATTCCTGTCAGCGTCCCTGTTTGAATGTGTCAAGGGGTAAAGGGGTAAAGTCTCAGAAGGTATGCCAACAGCATATGCTGAACATCAAATTGCTCTGGCAAAGAGGACCAGTTGTTGCAAGTCAAAGGTAACCAGCAAGGATGGACAGACACTTAACAGAATTGTTGCTTAATAAGCTACCCCAAAAGTGCAGCCTCAAAAATGACCAGAGTATTGAATCAGTGCATCTGTAACTCAGTCTCATCAAGTATTGGTCTGTACACACAGCTGGAGTTTATTACAGAGCTGTCATTCAGAAATCTCTAATATCCAATGCCAACACACAAGATGCAAAACTTGGTGTAAAGAAGAACAGAACCAAAGCAATGGGAAAGAAGTAATTTTGTCAGATGAGTCATCTTTCACACTATTTCCTACACCAGGAGAAAGTTTAAATTCAGAGAAAGCCAAAAGATGCCTTAGAATGTCTTCCTTCAGCTGTTAACGCATGGTGGAGGATCTGTAATGCTATGGGCAGCCATCTCGTGGGAGTCACTTGGGTCCATTGATTGCTTTGCATGTGATAATGGCCAATGAATATGAGAGCATTTTTCTCACATCATGTCCCAATATTCTAGGATGAGAATCTCCACATCAGCAATGCTCAACAAATTTACAAGTTCTTTTAGGAACAAGGGGATGACATCAAAGGCCTTCCATGGCCTCCCCAGTCAACAAATCTGAACATCATTGATCCTTAATGGTGCATTCTGGGGCACATAGTGCCATGTAGATTTCCCTCTCTTTCATCCCAAAAAGGCTTTTCTTCTTGAAGAATGGCGCAGTATCCCACTAGACACAGTTCAGGACTTGTATGACAGCATTCCAAGGACAAACAATTCCAATCCATGGAGCCCCCACTTTGCAACTTACAGGACATGAAGGATCTGTTGCTGATGTCTTGGTGCCAGATACCACAGCACGCCATCAGAGGTCTAGTGGAGTCCATGCCTTGACAGGTCAGGGCTGTTTTGGCAGCAAGAGTGGGACCTACACAATTTCAGGCAGTTGGTGATAATGTTATGGCTGATCAGTGTATATAGCTTTCTCCTCTCTGAAATGTTTATTTTCCACCCATTTACCTTTTTTATAGACATTCTCCACCCCATGTGTGCAGTCCTTCTAATGTTATGTTCCTCAATGAGCTTGCAGTTTGGATAAACCCATTCCCAGGCAATTGCTTACCATTCATTTGTTGACTTAAACCATCAAACATCTGCTGCTGACTCATTTCTTTTCACCTTTCAACTCCAATCTTCTTTTGAACTTACCTTTTCACAGTCAACCTCTACTCAAAAGGCAGGTAATGTCTTGGTTTTCCTGTCCCTCCACCAATGGTGGAACCAGCTTCCATTGAGACTATTATATGGAAATCTCTACCTCTTTTCAGGAAAGATTGAAAACCCTACCTCTTTAAGGACTACCTAACCAAAAGTAACTGCAATGCCACCCTCTCCATTAAATAACACTTACCATGTTTTATTTTCTTCATTTGAATTACTGTCTTTCACTGTAGTAACTGACTTTTTTTCCAATAACAAATTCAATGTGTAGAATGCAATTACAACTTATGATTCTTGAAAGATATGCTCTTCACTCAGGATGTAATTCACTCAGGATAAGAGCATCTGATAAATGAATAACATGTAAAAGGTAAACATTTTAATTTTAACACCAAAAAACCCATCCATATAAACATTTATTTAGAAAAGGCCAAATGTACAAAGATCAGCAACTGAAAGCCATTTTCAAAACAATGCCTAGAGGATGGAAGCCTACACAATACTTAACATCACTGGGACACAGTCAACTGAGAAAAATAATTTGAAAGACATCTTTTCAACTTATTGTGTTTATAGGGAGTATCCCTTGCTCTCACTTGAGCATAGCTCGTTCCAACACACCTACTGCTTTTCATCACCTTGTGTGTTCTAAACACTTGCCATCTATTTCCACATGCATTTCTGGTTCTAGGGCATACTTGTTCCAGTAGAATTTGACCAATACATATGTCCTTGGGGGCGGGGGGGCACACCAGACAAAGTTCATATTCAGGAAAAAGGAAGTTATTCTGTTATAAATATATATTATAGTTTGTTGTTTTCTGTGCTCTTGTCTACACAGTAAATTGTAGAACTTTGTATACAGAAAACATGAGATCCATAAACAGATATTTGAAAAAATAAAGGGGAACACAAACAGTGTAATAATAGGAAGCAAGAACCACTTCAGTCTACCTCAAGCTTACAGTCGAGCCTCTGTAGTGTGTCTGAAAAAGAGTAATGAAGATCAAATACCTTTGTCACCTTAAAATCCAGAGATACAGAGCCCTCCAAAATAATTTGTCTTTGTTGGTTCTGTGCTCCAAAAGTTTGCTTTTGTAATTAAACCATTACTATGAGGTCAAAGTCTAAATTCTTAGCTTTTATTTGTTTATTTAGGAATGTCCACACTTTATACATAGTCTCCCTACTTAAGGACACCAATGGGCAACAAGCTTACAGTGCTAACAGACTATAGTTCTGGAGATCCAAATTGGTAATTTCAAAATTGCAATTATGGCCAACTGTTGTTGCAACAACTCCACAGCAGGTCAACATGATCTGTTAGACCAGCAGGCAATGTAGGTATGCTGCAAACAGGATTCAAACCAGTCCTCAACTCAGAAATGTTGGACAAAAAAAAATTAGCAATAAATTGGGAAAGGGGATTTTGGCGCTCTTTGAAAGTAAAAAACACTTCCAACAACTGTACATTAAAGTATATGATGAATATAATAAAGGAATATATTAATGAATAAAACACTGCAGGTCACATTGTTCAGCAACACATTTTCCTAACTGAAGCCCTGGTATGCATCTGACAAATGAAACAGAAGACTCATCCTGTCTTGGTCCAGTGTAGCAGGAGATCTTTGAATGTTCAGTCAGATCCTTAAAAGTTGAGCAGATTGGATTAGATATATAAAAAACAGCACATTGAAACTTCCATGCAATAGAAATATTAGTGTCATTTAATATATACTCACTTACCATCTATCAGAGCAGGGATCTGTATTATGGTAAAAATAAAACAAATTGAGAAATTTCTAGACAAACTGGGAACATGTATGCAGTACAATAGCACTTGTCCATGTAAAACACTACTATCATCTGGCAAAAGGAGCTGTGTTTCATCAGTAATACACACCTATGGAAGAAGGAATCATAATGGACTCGGCAGAGAAGCCCAGAGACATAGAATAGTTTCTAAATCTGTCCAGGATATCTTCTCTCAGTGTTGGTAAGCGACCTTAAGAAAAATTATTAATACAAATACACAGATATACATATGTATACACACACATACATACATAGGTAGAGACATACATATAGGTAGGTAGAGACATACATATAGGTAGATAGAGACATACATATAGGTAGATAGAGACATACATATAGGTAGATAGAGACATGCATATAGTTAGGTAGAGACATGCATATAGGTAGGTAGAGACATACATATAGGTAGACAGATACATACATATAGGTAGATAGAGACATGCATATAGTTAGGTAGAGACATACATATAGGTAGATAGAGACATGCATATAGGTAGATAGATATGTATCATACCTTTGCCAAGCATTCCGATCATTCACATCCTCTACATTTTGTTCTGTGATGTATTTAACGTGTAATTGATTAGAAATGTGTGGAAAGTGAAACATCAGATGCATAAGTATTCAGATACAGTTGTGCTCAAATGTTTGCATACCCTTGGAGAACTGGTAATATATGTACCATTTAAAAAGGAGACATGAGTGAGAAGGCAAAACACACGTCTTATTTCTTATGGGATTCATAATCAACTGTGGGTCATAACATAATGGCGCAATCATGGCAACAAAGAAAAAAAATGAACAGACCCCTGTTCAAATTGTCTGCATACCCTCAGTTCTTAATATTGTGTATTGCCCCCTTTAACATTAATGACAGCATGCAGTCTTTTGTAATAGTTGTCTGAGACCCTTGAATTCTTGCAGGTGGTATACAGTGGGGCAAAAAAGTATTTAGTCAGCCATCAATTGTGCAAGTTCTCCCACTTAAAAAGATGAGAGAGGCCTGTAATTTTCATCATAGGTACACTTCAACTATGAGGACAAAATGAGAAAAAATATCCAGAGAATCACATGGTAGGATTTCATTCTTCTGCAACTTGCGTGCAGAAGAATGAAAGTTGTTTGTCAGTATTGTCTGATAACATGCTGAATTCATCTTATCATCAATATTCACAAGATTCTTCGTGCTCACCCCCTCCCCCAAAACATCAGAGAGTCACCACCATGCTCCACAGTGTCGGGCATATTGTAACCTGGCTTTTTTGTGGGATTGGCGCAGTAAGGGCTTCTTTCTTGCAACTCGACCATGCAGCAAATTTTTGTCCAAGTATCATCGTATTGTGCTCCTTGAAACAACCAGCCTGGTCTAGAGCAGCCTGTATTTCTCTTAAGATTACTTGTGGGTTTTTCTTTGTATCCTGAACAATTCTTCTGGCAGTTTTGGCCGAAATCTTTCTTGGTCTACCTTACCTTGGCTTGCTATCAAGAGATCCCTGAATTTTCCACTTCTTAATAAGTGATTGAACAGTACTGACTGGCATTTGCAAGGCTTTGGATATCTTTTTATATCCATTTCCATCTTTATAAAGCTCCATTACCTTGTTGCGCAGGTCTTTTGACAGTTCTTTTCTGCTCCCCATGGCTCAGTATCTAGCCTGCTCAGTGCATCCACATGAGAGCTAACAAACACATTGGCTATTTAAAAAGCCACAGGTGTGGAAAATTCACCTTTAATTGCCATTTTCATCTGTGTGTCACTTTGTGTGTCTGTAACTAGGCCCGACTTTCAAAGGTATGCAAACTTGGGTGATTTCTGTTATCATCATGATTTAAAAAGAAGCCAAACAACTATGTGATAATAAATGGCATCATATGATCAATATCCTTAAATAAAAAATTCCCAATTTCTGCCAGAGTATGCAAACTTAAGCGGACAACTGTATATTGGTATGACACTCCAAATTGACCTCAGATTTACTCTCTGTCCTTCTACCATGCTTGGGTTTTCTCTATAACTTGATTGGAGTCCAACTGTGTCAAATTCAATTGACTGGACATGATATAGAAAGACACAACATGGTCACTCTCCAGACCTCCTATTATGATGAGGCATAGATCTGGGAAAGGTAATAAAAACGTGCTAAAGCATTAAAAGTTTACAGGAGCTCAGTGGACAATAGCATTGTACAATTGAAGATGTTTGGAATGGCCAAGGATTGGCCATCTGGCCAAACTAACTGGGCAAGACAATTGCTTTGTTCAAGAAGAACCAATAATTCAATGACCACTGTAACAGAACTTCAGACTTTCTCTGTAGTGATGGGAGAACCATCTCTGAAGCACTCCATCAATTGAGCCCCTATGCCAGTGGCTAAACAGGAGCCACTCCTGAGTGAAAGGCAGATGACATGCTCACCGGAGTTAGCCAAATTACATTTAAAGGACCCTGAAAGCACGAAGGGAGATCTTCTAGTCTGATAAGACCAAAATACATTTTCAGGCCTAAATGCTAAGCGCTGCATCTGGTGGTGAAAACAAGATACCACTCATCATAATGCCATACTTCTCAGCTTCAGGAACTGGGATACTGGTCTGGATTAAGGAAAGGATGAACAGCGCAAGAAAGAGACTTGAACAGCACTGAACATCTGTGGTGAACCAGAAGATCACAGTTCACAGACTCTCCCCATCCAGTCTGAACATCTGTGGTGAACCAGAAGATCACAGTTCACAGACTCTCCCCATCCAGTCTGACAGATTGAAGGACCTGCAAGGGAAGATGCCAGAAACCACCCATATCCAGGTGTGCAAAGCTAGCAGAGGCATGCCCAAGAAGACTCAAAGCTGGGATCGCTGACAAACTGGCTTCTGAAAAGTACTGAATAAAGGGTCTTAATATATGTATAATACATTTAAATAAATTGGCACATTTCTAAAAACGTGTTTTTGCTTAGTCATTATTGGTAATTGTGTGTAGCTTGATGGCAAGCTATTTTTAGGAATCAATTATACATGAGGTCAATAACACAACAAAATGTAGAGAAAGTGAAGGGGTGTGAACTTTCCAAAGGCACTGTATATAATAACTAGAAGTACTGTAGAAGTAAAGCGATCCACACAGAAGAGAAGACTATAAACTCTCTTTACCGTAAAGAGACACCTGGGAGAGGTTTTTCATAATCTCCTTGTATTTCACCACCAGGCTATATTCAGTGTAATTGCTCTCCACCACGGTTACATCCTTCAATATCTGATGGCCTGTTGATTTGGTAATTTTTTAACATGTTAGCATTCATTATTCAAAATGTTGTATCTTACAGGCTCCGAATGCCAAAGAGACAAATGAATCAGGACAGCAACAAAAATAGCAATGATTCAGCAAACTTCATACAGTGAATCCCTGATGAGTAGCAGTTACCCTGTATAGTGAAGGAATGACTGGGCTTCCCTCTCACTGAAGTCACAACATTGACCTTCCAATATCTACAGTACATTTAATCCAAGAAGTCTGCAGCCGAAACCATAACTTACGGTCACTAAAGTAGGTGAACTGGCCTGGGAGATCGGTCTTCTTGTAGTTGTACACATGGCACATGCAACCTTTTCCCCTAAAAGCAAAATATTGAGAAAATATTAGTTGGGTAATGTGTTCTGAATCCCCACAAGATGAGAAAATGTATCACTAAGTATGAACATTTGATGTGAAGTACTACTAGTTTTCAAGCATATATAAGATAAAGCATCACTTAGCATGCACATTACAAAGCACTTGGCATTTACATTCAAAGAGATTTTCAAGTTACTATAAAAATGTTTATATTGTACTTATTGATTTGTGTAATGTTCCCATAAATGCAATGGGTTTCAGTAAGCATTTTCTGTTTCTTAAAAAAAATAAAGGGTACCCTGTCCCGCATACGGTAAGGTTGGCATTGCCATCCATATCAGAGGTTATGTTTCCTTTGGAGACCTGCAAATACTTTCTCAACAGCACAGATTCTGGTGAGTCATAGGCGAGGCCAACACGATACCACGGTCCTGAAAACTAAGAGAATCATTGTAAGAATGTGAGAAGAGACATTACAGAATTCCTTTATTACCTAACAATCTAGCTAAAATAGTAATAATATGATTTAATAGTGTATACAGTAATAAGGATAATTAGAAACATTCAAGCCCAAGAAATGATTATAATAAAATCATTACGTAAAAAAAATTATTCAGGATTTTAATGATTCAAGACAAACAAAAAGATCAATCTTACGCAATGTAATTATCTACGTCAACTACGGCCCAGTTGAAATTCCACTTCTGTTCTTTGACCTCATTACTATTTGTTTTTCTACTCAGTAATGTGTAAGTTTGTTTAGACAGATAAATCACAATGGATAATTTAATTAGATATTGGAGGATTAATGATCGAAAACAGGCATTTCACAAAGGGTACAAAATAAATGGTGAAAACTGCTCACCACAGTACACTGACAAATGTCAAATGATTGTTTCTTACCCTTTGTAGATCAAAATCCTTTTGTGGTTGGATAATAGCATTGAAACACTGAGTCAAAAGCATCACACTCAAGATGGCCACAACTAAAAACATGATAACGAGAGAAATAACAGACTCTGTTGGAAGACTATGCAGGTAGAACTAAATAGATGAAAATGAGGTCTCCTGAGCATTGTTTAGACAAGCAGCGAAATTCAGATCATTTGTTTACTGATCGGAATTTTAACCAATCAGATAACTGCTGACAAAGTTCGAATGTGAAAACATCTCGTGATTCGCCAAAAAATACAAAAAAATAAAGACTGAGCAACTGTAAATAAAGCCCTGAATGTGTGCTCTTAAAAGTACTATGAAATATACCCTTTCTGTACACTACAAAGAGACATAGGTAATGTTAACAAAACTGTCAGGGCAGAAGTCCAAAAAAACACACTGAACAAATACCATAACCTATTAGATTGCAAAACAAAATATGAACATTGCTAGTACGATATGAACAACTCTTTATTACATACAATCATTTTTGTTTAGGCACTGACAATAAATAGTATACCATCTAACATAATAAAGTGTGCATTAATAACTTCATATTTATACACAAGTAGATATTTTTTCCATCAGTCTTACTCTGTGAATTAAAACTTTTCATAAAATGGAAAATGTAAACCTTTATCAGGACATTAGTGCACACTTACAAATGTATCGATTTAATACAAGAGGTATTAAAAAAGCTTTCATTATAAACCATACCAGAATTCTTGTTTCTCTGGATTCTTTGAAGATGTTTCAAAGCTTAATCCATTTATTAAGTCAGTTGTAGATGTGCCCTCAGCACTGCTTTTTAAACACTTCACCTGTAATACCAGTGCATAAAAAAATCCATATTACAGTACCCCCACAGTAAAAACTGAACAATTAATCATTCAACAAAAATGTATGATTAATTAAGAATTCTAAGCTCAGATCAGTTCATATCACCTTGTGTTCACAAACTTGTGTTATTCTAGTATTGTAAAAGAAAAAACTGTGTTTCACGTGTGATGTGTGAATAGAATTACACTAGTGAATTTGGCTTTTGTATAAGTATCATTAGAGATTAATAAACATTCAGTCTTAATTCAGGATGGCCAACGGCTCAGGCAGCAGGACCCCATATTAAGTCAAAGAGTAGAAAAAAACTGTCAGCTGCAACCACTTATACTTTTTCAAGCCAGAGAACTTTTAGAACTATTCAGAGAACGATCCACAAGATATCTCGAGACACCACAAAAAGTAGTGCTGTCCTTGTTGATGTTACATTTGGTGTTGGTGTCAACTTCGCCTATTGTAGCTCAATTGCTCTGTAGTCCCTTTGAATCGCGCCTGTATCTGCTCCAGAGTTCGGCCTTTGGTCTCTGGGACAAAGATGATGGTAAAGACTACGTTGAGGGCACAACACCCGGAGAAGAACCAGAATGTCCCTGCACTGCTTAGGAGGTCCTGAAATACATTTGAATTGGTTGTTAATACCAGACCCCAAAACATCCCTACAGTTACCAGTAATCCTGCATAGCTCAAACACAAAAAGTTGTACGTGAAAAACATATTAGGGCTACGAGGTTGTTGGAATTTCAGGTTACGGTTGAGTAGGTGAATTAGATATATGCCACATACTTGACACAAAGGATGACATATTTATTAAACAATTACGTTGACATATTCCATTTCCAATGTAGAATGCTCAGAATGTTGGGCATCGTCTGCTGGAAGGTTACAGGCTATACATGAGATCTCATATCAAAGTTTGCATATAGAACAGGCAAACAAGTAAATCCATTACTGCGACATGGCTTCATGCAAAGCCCTGTTCTCTTTGCACAGCATCCCTTCAGCCCCACACCCGCCACACGGATCAGCACCAACTCACCATCAGGTCCTGGAATGTCTTGGTAATCAGGAAGGCAGTGCCCCAATTGGTGAGGACACATACAGAGCTGGCAAACCCCTTTACTCGTGAGGGAAAGATCTCTGACATCACCAGCCAGGGGATAGGACCCCAACCAAGAGCAAAACCTGACAGACCACATTATGACACAAGAGCATATTTCAAACAAAAGCACTAATGTCTGATCTGTATATGGTAATAATATGTTTATAGAAAAAACTCCATATAGGTGACCTCACAATACTCCCATTGAAACTTTACTTGAGGCTTCTACATTGCAGCCACTAATTCAGTGTTTGTATTGCCAGAAATATTCTCCGGGCAGCAATAGTCACTTTCTTTCTAGACAAAAACTCCTGGTAAGGCTATTTAAGTGTAGAGCTTACCTGTGATGAAGATGCCCATGCTGGTTAGTGCCAGCCAGGACAGATCAACTGCAGGATCATGGGCAAATTGCCCTTCTATTATGCCAAGTCTTGATGAGTTGCCATGGGTTTCAGTGGACAACTTAAAATAGACACCAAAGGCAGCAGTGCTTAGGCACATAGAAATTCCTTGAGTGAGGAAGACAGACAGACATAACATTAAATTGTTTTCTTCAGCATCAGAAATAATTTTCAGGGAGGGATCTACAACCCTGTTTCTAAAAAGGTTGTAAAATTGAAATAAAACAGAACACAATTATGCGCAAATTATTGAAAACCTATAAACCCAGAATAATATATTGAAATTAGTACAACATATCAAATGTTGAAACTGAGAAATGTTACTGTTTCATAAAAAATTGAAAGGCCACTTTGAATTTAATGATAGCATCATCTTTCAAAAAAAGCAGGGACAGAGGCAACAAGACTGGAAAAGTGGTTTGATGCAAAAAAAAAAAAAAAAAGGTGGAACAACTCACAGCTAATTAGGTAAATTGGCGTTCAGGTCAGTAACATGATTGGGTATAAAAAGAGCATCCTAGAGGTTGAACTAAAGATAGGGAGAGACTGCACGAGCAAATAGTGCAACAATTTAAGAACAATGTTTCTCAACATAAAACTGCGAAGGATATCGCAATATCACCATATGCGGTACAAACTATCATTAAAAGATTCAGTGAATCCAGAGAGATCTCTGTGCACAAGGGGCAAAGCTGAAAACCAATATTGGATGGCTGGGATCTTCTGGCCCTCAGATAACACTGCAACAGATGAAAATCAATGAATGGGCTCAAAAGCTTCCAACACTGATTGTCTGTAAACACACGTTGTTGCTACATCCACAAATGCAAGTTAAAACTGTACCATGCAAGTAAGAAACCACACATAAACAAGATCCAGAAACACTGCTGCCCTCTTTAGTCTGAGCTCATTTAAGATGGACTGAGGCAATGTGGAAAACTGTCCTGTGGTCTGATGAACCAAAATTAGAAAATCATTTTGGGAATCATGGGTGCCCTCCATGCTAAAGAGAAGATGGGCATTCATCTTGTTATCAGTGCACAGTCCAAAAGCCAACATCCGTGATGGTACATTAGTGCAGAGGCGCATTACTGCACATGGCACCATTAATGCTGAAAAATATATACAGGTTTTGTATCACCATATGCTGCCATCCAGACTACGTCTTTTGCAGGGAAGGACTGTAGGTATTCCAACAGCATTGCATCATAGTAAACCAGTCTGGGTGCTAAACTGGCCTGCCTGCCGTCCAGACCTGTCACCCACTGAAAACATTCGGCGCATTATAAAACGAAAAATACAACAAAGGCTCTGCACTGTCGAGCAGCTGAAATCCTGTATCAAGCAAGAATGGGAAAACATATCACTTTCAAAACTACAGCAATTGATCTCAGTTCCCAAATGCTTACAAATTATTGTTGAAAGAAGAGGTGATGCATCACAGTGGTAAACATGCCCCTGTCCCAACCTTTTGAAAGCTTTGCTGGCATCAAATTTAAAATGGTCATGTATTCGGAAACAATAGAATTTCTCAGTGAGAACAATTGATGTTGCCTTTGTACCATTTTCAATTGAATATAAGGACGAATGATTTGCACATCATTGCATTGTTTTTATTTGCATTTTAAACAACATCCCACATTTTGTGGAAATAGGCTTGTTGTTCAGGTGAGATAATCTAACCTTTTTTCTAGCCCATACATGTTTGAATTGGAATTGCTCCGAGGTAATGGCACTGGTAATATAGACAGACTTAAGCAGCGGCAGCACCTGAGAGAATGAGGAGAAGCTTCCTTCCCGCGCGGTCCATGACCAACGCTGCAACTGCTGTGAATACTACTTGGGTTCCCGCTACTACCACAGTAGCAATGTCACTGTTCTGAAAAACACAGCAGAGATGTTCATCATAATATGGCTTGATGTGGTTTATTCATTTGGATTCGCATAAGCTTTTGGTCAAGCAGTAGTTACTCTTCCTATGGTCAATGCAAAACACAACAAAAATGTAAACACTAATATATTTATGACAAACACAACAAAAGTTAGCTTTTTTGGAGAGGAGGTTGTTCCGTGCAATCACAGCCCTGTAGAACACTGTGTGGGCGTCATTTGATTGCGTACATTACAGCAATATTTGTCAAATACTAAAAAGGGAAGCAGAAAGGCTTGGCGAGATACGCGTGGGAGGCCATGTCTCCTACTACCCTGAGCTTGTCAAAAGCTGCTGTGACATGCCAAGGCCATAAGCGTGAACCTGACTTCACAGAACTGGGAGGTGATGGAAAAACGTTGGGGGGGGGAAAAGAAAATGCATATTAAACACAACAGTACATTTCTTACCTTGAAGTGGGCCTCTTCAAAGATATTCTGAGCATAAAACATGATGGCGTTGATCCCAGTAAGCTGCTGGAAGAGCATCAACATTATACCCACTCCAAGGGGCTTGTACACTCCAGGGTCCTTTAGATCAGCCATCCCCAAACAGCCGCGCTGAACACAACACAAATCACAGTCATACCACCACACACACACCTTCTGATGCCCATAAACCGGTGTCAGATGTGTTAGCGTTCTATGTTGTTGATTAAGTCCACAGACCTGAGGACAGCCGTTTTTGCTCTGCATCCATACAGTAAGGAGAGACTGCCCTGAAAATTCCCACTTATACTGAACAAAAAAAGATGAAAAGCTCTCCAGTTTGACTTGCCATCATGCCCACACCATATATCTACTGTTCATTAAGTTGTAGTGGCAATAAAAAAAATAAAAAAATCGTGCAGGTCACATAAATTGCATGTATGAATGTATGTGTATATATCCTGAGAATAATAAAAAATATTGGCTGCTTTTTTTTATCATAGACAAACGGTCACCCAATTGTTTAAACACCCTTAAAGGAGTTACGTGTACATTTTAGCATTTTAAAATCCATTATTGCTTGTCGACATAGTGGCCAGAATTGTTTTAGGGAGACCCAACTCCTTCATCCATTCCCTGGTTGCTAAAATTCAACACAGCTCACTCAGTTTCTGTCCAAGAGAGAAAACAGTTGGTTTAATACATCGAACAAACAAGGTAAGTGCAAATTAGGGCTATAGCCTTTGAAATGACGCCAGAGCACTCAATGCTCACCGTGTCTTCAGAAGCTTCTTCAATGCGGGCGCATTCCCACTCAGCGGGGGCGTCTGGTCCCCTCAGAAAGCGCAGTGCCTCCACGGCTTCCCTCCGCTTACCCTGAGACAGCAGGAACCTGGGGGTCTCGGGCATGAAACACATTATCACTATCATCAGGGTTGGAGGGATGGAGCAGAAGATTGCCAGCCAGCGCCAGTCTAGGAAAAGCCCTAGGAAGAGAACACAAAAACAGATGGAGATTTCAGGGCACAGTGTGATGAACCCAGTTTAGTGAAAATGAACCAAACAGAACGTTTATAATGAAAATGTATGATCAACACTTATAATGTTGATGATTACTAATCATCAACCTGGTTAATTTGATAGAACTGCAAAGTGCAGAGTTCGTTGGCATGGTGAAAACACTGGCACGATGAAAAGCCTCCACCTTACAACGTTGCTCAGCATAAGGTCATATACTGAGAAAACTACTTTGTCCGCAAAAGTACTGTCCACTGATGAGACATGCATGCCATGTTGTTAATTCGCTTAGGCATAGCGGTGCCATGTGAGGCCGGCACAAATGAGGGGTCTCAGTTAACAGGGTGGAATCTTTATCTTGCCAGGCAATTGCGATCACATGAGTAGAGACAGATATCTTGGTTGTTTTGTGTTTTTGTCTGATTGTCTCCATTCATAGAAAATAAGTAAAAATAGTCTGAAGTATTGTGGGCTAGTGTAGGCAGGTCTACATTTACAGAATGGCTAAAAATAAAATGTAGGCTACTTTAGGCCAGTCTACATTCTTTTTGCCATTCAGCCGGTTTTAATCATTTCACCCTAGCTATTTTCTGAGTTTTGTTTTTAAATAAAGTGCTTATTTGTTAACTTTGTCACACCTATCATTTCTTTTTCGTCAAAATCTAGCACGCCACTTCAAGCTAGTGTCTGCTATTCTGGTTATGAAAACAACAAATCTTTAGCCCTCCACCTTTGTGTTAGGTTGGTTAAAATGGAGCCCTTGTTTTGTAGCATGTAAGCGGAGGGTGAGACTGTGTCACCCTGACAGGGTGTTCTCAAGTGTCTCTTAAAGGCTATGTATGCCATTTTATTTAAAAAATGTATAGAACTGGCTAGCTGTTCAATAAAAAATAAAATAAACACTTACTGACAGAATAATGCCTTGAGTTCTACACATCTGTGGTGAATGAACATTGATCTCTGTCCAAATTAAAAGACTGCTGTTCAAACCTTGGTCATAAAGTTGTACAATATTCATAATCCCTTTGTGATATGATCAAAAGCATGTAAAATGGTCAGCTGACAAGGGAAAGTGCAAAAAATGTAATAAAGAATTTCTCATGAGATTCAAACCCATAAAGTCATAACATCCAAATTCAGTTTGTAAATAACTGACAAATTGCATGGAGCACCTGCTATATATGCTCCCATGATTCCTGTGACCACCATCAGCTGAACACAGGAGCCCACAGTTCCACGGACGCGCTCGTGGGCCATCTCGGAGAGGTACAGCTACCAAATAGAAGAAAAGGTGGAGGTGGGAAACATTTTCAGGAAGAATATTCAGCATTGCCAAAAAGGTTAACACCTTTGAGGTTTAAAGCAAAATGCGGACATAAACTGATTAGAATGCAGACATTTACAAACTACAATGCATCTTGGTCAATATTTATCTAATCTGACCTTAAAGATAACATTGAATTAGACATTCCATAGTACTTACTGGCACCACAAGTGATGTAATCCCACTTGCCAGTCCTGTGAGTACCCTGCCCAGATACAGCATCCATACATTCTGAGCAGCAATAATGACAGTAAAACCAAAGATATAGGGTAGGGCGCAGAACATGAGACTCAGCTTTCTTCCAATTTTGTCCACCATCCAACCGCCAAGGAGACCCCCTACTGCCGCTCCTATCGTCACTATCGACTACAAAACAAACAAATAATCAATAGCAACAGGGCTGATGTCCACTTCCATCCACTCAGGATTGATTAGGACTAGAAAAACATGTCCTTGTAATGGCATACCAAGGATCCAAATCGTATCCTGGTGGGGTTATGAGAGGATGGAAAAATCTGGTCCCAATGACAAAGACATTAGCTTACCCCAAACCAAGAAGCCTCTTCGTCGTTGAGTTGTAATCTTGAGTCAGTAATAACGCTTAGTTCAGGGATAGTAGGGGAGCTGTAGCCCAACACGAAACCAAAACTCAAAGGACCGAGGACAGCTGCAAAAGATGCCAGGAAAAGCTTTCCATTGTTCACCTTGCTGTCGAAAGACATTTGAGTTGGGTTACAAATTAATATATATTGTAAAAACATGAGATGCAAGTCTATAAAAACCTGAAATTGTTGTTTACTAACAACATGGTCATGCTAGGTTTCTAGCCATCCAACTGACCAACTCACAGAAATGCACTTCTGCAGACAAATTTCTAATAAAAAGTAAGTCAACAACACACTCTTACTCAAGATATTCGTCCTGGTCCGACCTCACTCCTGTCTCATCTCCATCATCTGCATCGAGCAATCGTCTTGTCTCCTCATTTTGGATGGCCATCTTGTTCTGTATAGTTGTTCGCTGTCACTTCAAAAACAATGACCATGAATGCTGAGCATGCAGATCTAGCAAGCAATCCTGTGGCGAATATCTTGTTGAAGGAAAAACACCGCGCGTGAAACTAAACTCTCACTTTAACAAGAAATGTTTAGGGTTATAACGAAAGCCATCTTATTTTAACATTTTTAAAGTACTATCTCCGTTTCAACTCGCCTACCTATTACCGCATTGTCAAACATGGTCATTATGTTTTCATAGAATCAGGTGATGACAAGCACTAAATAAATAGATATTTCCGGGTTTGTTTTTCAAAATAGAAGTTGCTGCAGTTACCAACGCGTTCCATTTGGGTATTCTCAGTTCAGTAAAGCCCGCACAAATCTTCCCTGCAGCGAGCCGCAGACATACTATATTGTGGCCGGTAGAATAACAGGGACAAGGGGATATTTGCATGGCAAGCCAACTAAACATTAATTGCTTGGCACTACTTTTGAATGTGAACCCCATGAAAAGCAGCTGTTGCGTGTGAAATAGATCCTGATAGACTTCCCCTTGCACTGCTAAGCCCAATAATTCAGTGGTTCCTAACCAGGGTTGGGAAGACTCATGAGACCATAAGGTTTCTGTTCAAATGAACATGGGCAGGTAATTCAGGGGTAGAACAGACAGAGCAAAATTAAGTTGGTAGTACAGTGTTTTGTAGGGAGTGGGACTTGTCAAACTCTAGGTATGAAAAAATGCACTACTCTCCCAAACGTGAATTATATTTCCTCTTGACCCACCCTTTGTATTAAAAAAAGTTAATATCCCATCTAGATATTTCAACCACAGTAAAAGTGATAAAGTAGACCTACCATAGGAAACCTACATCAATGTGCTAGTGTTACCAGAACTGCTTCCTCCACTGACAGGCCACCTGCCTACACAGAATGAGAACCAAGGATCCTCTACTTCAACACAAATTCCTTCCTTGATAACATCCTAAGACTTGGGGATTACATGTATTTACTTTGCAACTTTTGGACTTCAAAATAAATCTGCATCTTTCCCACCTGATTAGAGATGCATAAATAAAAAATGGAAACCTTTTGTCTAGAACTGAAAGAAAAACGACAAACAAAATCACTACATGGTGCATAAAAATTCTAAACAGGCAATATTGGTTATTAATGTCTGACACAGGCAATTATTGTCCCACATTGCTAGGTCACATAATAGATGTTACATGTACTTACAAATAACCTATCCAAGGACAAAATACTTTTTGCAATAACCTGACAAATCATCTTAGAACTGAATATAAAAATTCTAGAAAATTATTTACGATTTATAATCCTTACTGCGCTTGTTAGTTGATCATTCCCAGATGTATTTTATAAATATTTGACCAAAATATTTAGTAATTAAACTTAAACAGTGTATACTCCCAAAAGTCTGGAGTGTTTGAAAAAACACAAACCCTAGTATATACCATAAAGGAGAATGTCATATGGATGGGCACATTTTTCCTATACCAAATTGTTTTTAGTGTCTACAGTAGGCCTACATCTGGTTATTCAGTAGCCTTTAAGCTGGAGAATCTCCTGGTGTTAAAAATTTAGGCATGTAGCATTTAGTTCAGGAACACAGCAAACATTTACGTTAAAATAAACTGAACAGACCTAAACCATCAGACTGGTCTCAAGGAAATACATAATTAATTTTATGAGTCAAATTCAATATGTTACGTAACACCCTTTAACAGAGGTGGAAATCCCGGGGGGACTGGGCACACATGACCCCCATCCTAGGGAAAACTATGATTTGTCCCCCTAAGATATAAGATGTAAGCATAAAAAAGTAATTTCACTAATATTAATATGACGCAATGAAAGCACATGTGCTGATTATCAACACTTAATAGTGAATTTATAAGTTTCAGAACATTGCCACCACCCGTCCTTTGGCTCACAATGGCATGATGCACTGATCCCCCCAGTACTGAGCAGCGACACATTGTGCAGGTACACAATCTGACAAGAGTCGATCATTGGTGGCTGACTTTCAGTAAGTAGTTCTAACAAAGGATATGCAAAACATTTTTTACTTCTACCATTCAATACAATAAAACACATAACCATCACCAACCTTCATTTTCACTACATTGAATTACATGTCACATTTTATGTTAACTAGCTGTTGTTTGCTAGCAAGCTGCAGTAACATCCACCAGTGTTTGCAGTTGCTTGAAGTCAAGTCAATGAGAGAAGTTTGCAATGCCATGTACTGTATGTAGTGCTCCTTAGCTGGCAAAGTGACAGTGTTCGTGTTTACCGTCTGAAAGGCACCCAATGCACGTAGCTATTGTGAGGTGAATCCAGTTAATCCAGTTAAGTTTGTTTTATGTTGGTAAATTCACACTCACAATAGCTGAAGTGCAGAATTACAGCAGTGAGCCAAATGATTGCGTAAACTTGAACAGTATTACAGCACTATTTTTAGTTTTCCTCCAAATTAATGGCTCTTGAGAAAATTCTATGTAATAGTCCCCTCCAAAGTTGATATCAGATTTCCGCCCCTGCTAACATTTTTGTTTTCTAACCTTAAAAGTAACTGGTAACATGTCCAAGTTTTTCTAAATGTATAATATATGATAGCATTCGTAACATAATATACAATGTTGAAAAATGGAAAGCGCAGTGTATACATTTGATACGAAATCAGTTGTACAGATTTAGGCAACCTCTGTTACATACTCTCCTGTGACCAGGTTGCACACGTATTCTGACGTCTTCGTTGCTTTGGATACCACGATACTGAAACGTTTTAGTAAACATCCAACCGGCAGACTGAATGCAAATAACAGTTAAAAACACCGCAGAACGCCTTCGTAATAGCAATAATTTGAGTATCAATAATCAGTTCTCCTAATTGGTTTTGCAATAATATGAATGTAATCAATGTTGAATGAATGACATCAAAGTTATTTCGTTTAAATAAACTGTATTCAGAGATGGCTGCACCTGTTCTGAAGACGGATAAACAGGTCGACGGTGCCGTGGTTTGGTTTCCTACAACCGTCTCGAAGGAATTGCTCGCCGAGACGCGGCGTAAACGAATCATCGGTGGATTTGGGTCCAGCAGCATTTTCCAAACACCTGGAACAGAGAACCGACCTGAATTAATTAATTGTATAAAAAACAAAGCAGTTGAACAGTAAGTTTGTTAACGCGTTGCAATATCAAACTCACTGTTCAACTGCTTTGACAACGTATTACTTTTTACAATTGGAATTGATTTATTTCTCTGTAGCTATGAGAATGGAGAAAAGGCATTGATGGAATCTCAATTTTCCAAGGCTGTGACCTGCTTCGCCAAAGCCATCAATCTTCAGCCGAAACAGGTATACATTAGAACCACATCACATCAGGTCAAATCCTTTTACCTTTACCAAATTGTAGCAGTTTTTAAAATGCTATAAAAGTGCAATTGTCTAACTGCACCTTATTATGACATTTTGGATGACGTCTAACTACATTCAGTTATTACATTTTGGATGCAGCAATTGCAAACAAGTGAGTGTTGCAACAGCAGTTGACATTTGTAAAATTTTGAAAGCAGTATTTGCTACCCTCTGCAGTTATACTGCCCTCTGACTGCAATATAATTCAGAAACTGGTCAATGGAACAGAAAAGACAGAGATTGTTTAACTTAAATTAAGTGTGAAATTGTCATACTGTATTCTAGACCGAGCTCTATGTGAGCCAGGCCGAGGCCTATCTACAGATGTGTGATTTTCAGTCTGCAGCTGTCAGCTACAGACAGGCCTGCCTCCTGGAGCCTCAGGCTAAGACCTTCCACACACGACTGGCCTTTATTTATTACCTACAGGTGAGAGTGAGAACGAAAAATGTCGCTCAGCCTGCCGTGTGATTGCTGTGATCTCATTGGAAATGGTTAAAAAGTATGTCTAAGCCATACCATGCTAGAAGAAAAATAACGTAGATCAGCCTACAGTCCAAGCTGTCTATGTTGGTCCAGCTGGACATACAAAACCATGGTAGTCAAAACCATCATTTGTTTTTCATCCCAACATCCGCAATGAACATAAAATCAAACCCACCTGCCAAAATCTTTGTTTTGATTTATAACAACAAACAGGGAGTCTATCAAAAAGCAGTAGTAGCAATACAAACCAATTGAGAACCAATTGTTCTGCTTTTTCACTGATGCTCCTTGATTTGCCAAATTGTTTATCTACACAGCAAAGACCAAAATGCAGAGAAGGCTGATCAGTGGTGTCCAAAATACTGAAAAGGCAGGTTACTGGTGTCCACAACACAGCAACGGCTGGTCACTGTTGTCCAAAACACTTTAAGGCTGGTCTCCGATGCCTAAAACAGATCGGAGACGGATGTCTGGTGTCCAAAACACAGAAAAGGCCGGTGACCAGCATAACATTCACATTAAAGTAATTTAGCAGCTCTTATCCAGTTCACCCTATTGTATTGAGTGTTGGGTGTATACATTTGTAAACACTTTCTTGTCTTTTAAATTATTATCAATATCACTTCATGTCTTATTTACAAAAATCTTTATCAAAATGGCCATAGGAAAGCAAGCAACCACCACTATGAAATACATTTAACTTTCACTTGAGAACAGTTTATGATACTGAGTTTTCTCCTCTCTGCAGGGACAATGTTTGTATGACATGGGGATGTTCCTGGAAGGTTTGGAGTCATTTGCCAAGGCTGCAGAGCTAAAGCCTAGCTGCAGGTCATATAAAATGAGGAGGTCAGTGCAAAATACTAAATATTTACTGTACATGAATAACTGCATAATAATACATAAATTACTGTTTAGTGTTTCCACTATTTAAATATATATATATATATATATATATATATTTTTTTTTTTTAAATTGTATTGTACCGAATCCACACTAAGGAGGTCATCTGAGATACTTTGACCTCAACCATCTCTAAGGACAGATTCCTTTTGTAACCAGCAGATGGGGGTATTCTCAAAGATTGAAAAATTTTAAGATTGAAATGGGTCGTAGTTAAAAACCGTTGAAGAGACACTCTGTTGCTTTTGCAGCCTGGCATGTTTGACAGCCATGGGCCGCTATACTGACTGTTTGAGGCTGGTCAGTAACTGGCTGGAGATGGACTCTCAAACAGCTGATCTGTTCACCCTCAGAGCACGGCTCCACAAACAGCTCAGCCAGGTCAGCAATGCATCCACACACTTTGTCACATTGACATTTGAGGTATTTTCCCTGTGATATTATCCAGAGCACTTACAAGAACACATTTCAGGTCACACTGACATGTTGTCCACACAGGATTTGAACCAGCTAACGATAAATTAGGCATGCCAGACTACCTGCCACACTTGGTGTGAAAATACCATGCTAGAAAGAACCCAGCACCAAAAAATCCATTTCGACCACCAGCCTTATTCATTGCCACCTAGGGAACCAGGGCCTATGCACAAGCTCAACACTGTGGGTTTTGTCTGATCTTACATGGCCTGTATATAGAAACGATACAAAGAACATTTAGTCTGATGTAATGACATCGGTATTCTCTACACAGGTAACAATGTGCTACCATGATCTGAGGTCAGCCTTGGCCCTCAGTCCAAATTGCCCCGAGGCCAATGCGCTGTTGGGCCAGCTACAGGAGGCCAGTGTGAGGGCCAGGCAGCAGGCCATAAGCAGGGCCACGGCAGGGAGGATCCCAGACGCCCTATCCAAGATCAACAGGGCCCTGGAGCATTCCCCCGAAAATGGCCGGCACTACCTATTCAGGTGTTGACGGCAGTGGTACCTGGTCTCCAGGGTAGTGTGCACTGCAAGGGTCTGGGAACTAGGTCAATGGCAGTATTTATCTGTACATGTGTAGGTACTGCTAGAGCCAGCAATGGTGTTGATTTGGCCTGTGGTTCAGCTGAAGTGTGTCTGGTTGACCCTGATTTTACCATAACATTCTCAGCCACCAAGGAAGATTTTATAGGACAACTACATGGTCACTAACATGTAGGACTTGTACCATAGGGGTATTCTATACCGCAGGCTGAAGAACTTCTCTGCTGCCATTGAGGACCTGGTCCTGGCTGTGGAGCTAAGTGAGGCCGGAGGCCAGAGGGCGGAGCCAAGCGGACACACCCAGGAAGACCAGAGGCAAGTGCAGGAGGAGGCCAATGCCCAGCTGGTGCTCACCTATAATGACTTTGCTGTCCAGTGCTTCTCCCGCAGCTTCTATGCAGAGGGCGTCACGCTGCTTAACAAGGCCATTCAGGAGGAGAAGGAGGAAAGCGGCCTCTACATCAACAGAGGAGGTGAGAGAGGAGGAGGTGAGAGAGGAGGAGGTGAGAGAGGAGGAGGTGAGAGAGGAGGAGGTGAGAGAGGAGGAGGTGAGAGTGGAGGAGGTGAGAGTGGAGGAGGTGAGAGTGGAGGAGGTGAGAGTGGAGGAGGTGAGAGTGGAGGAGGTGAGAGAAGGATGTGAAAGAAGGGGAGAGGAAAAAGGGAGAAGAAAAAGAAGGGGAGAGGTAAAAGGAGGTACGAAGAAATTTTGCATGAGGTGAAATTAGGAGGGGACGGTTGTGAGCTGCATCTTAAGGTATCAACTATATGCTGGTGCTCTGACCTTTAGGTTTAGACTGGAGCCTCTGACCTTTAGGTTTAGACTGGAGCCTCTGGCCTTTAGGTTTAGACTGGAGCCTCTGACCTTTAGGTTTAGACTGGAGCCTCTGACCTTTAGGTTTAGACTGAAGCCTCTGACCATTAGGTTTAGACTGGAGCCTCTGACCTTTAGGTTTAGACTGGAGCCTCTGACCATTAGGTTTAGACTGG